>JASDAP010000051.1:340278-344910 GCA_031216635.1 Dissostichus eleginoides
TGTAAACTGTTAAAGCTGCAAACTGTGAATGCTGCAAACTGTGAATGCTGTAAACTGTGAATGCTGCAAACTGTGAATGCTGTAAACTGTGAATGCTGCAAACTGTGAATGCTGTAAACTGTGAACATGTGTGGCTGAATTTAGCTGAACATGCAGAGAAAGCTGAATACGTTATTAGCTGAATGGATGCTGCTTTTAGCTCCAGAGACCAAGTCAGTGTGTTGCTGAACTTAGCGGAGAAATGCAGAAAAGTGAAATGATTTGAATGAAACTGTTGCAGCTCAAATGCATGCAGTGACTTTGTTGAAAACCTGAAAGTGAAATGTCAAACTGGAAGAGGAGGAAAAATAGTGAAGAAGCTTAATATTTAAAAGGTTTGAAAAAGGTATAACAACAACATGTATAGCTCAATGTCCTGAAATAGCTGAATAAGTTAATAGTTGAATATGTTGTGCAGCTGAAAGTAGGCTGACGGAGTTGATATCAGATGTATGTATAAGTTCAAGTAGCATTACATCTATAGGGCTTTTATTTTGAAGGGGTGTGTGAGGTGTAGAAAAACTAAATGTCTGACGTCAATCAATGGGAGGTTCACCCATAAAAACCAGTGTGTGTGTGTGTGTGTGTGTGTGTGTGTGTGTGTGTGTGTGTGTTACTCACATATTGTTGGCGATACTACTAACTGAGATTCCCACAGAAATGTTCTTTAGCAGGTGTGCAGGGCGATGTTTAAAACAGCTATGGTTGGATGTGTGAAGATGTCAGCATCAGAAACGGGTTTATGCCAGGTAGGTTCACACATACGAGGAATTTGACTTGATGTCAGGGTGCAGACATCAAATATAAAACAAAGAATCTCCATATGTGTATAGAGATGGCCCTATGATATATAATAGGTGAGCTTTAAAGAGGTGTTTAGGGAGGAGGAGGAGCCTGAAAGCTCAGGGATACACTCTCTGTAAGGCTGTCTGTGCAACAGCTTCCTGTCTGAGCTAAACACCCTGTGTGTGTGTGTGTGTGTGTGTGTGTGTGTGTGTGTGTGTGTGTGTGTGTGTGTGTGTGTGTGTGTGTGTGTGTGGTGTGTGTGTGTGTGTGTGACGTTAAACCTTTTATTTGATGTGTTTTCTGTCAGGCAGTGAACAGGACGCCTCTCTCTCTGTGATCTTTCTCCCGCCCCCACGAGCCGCGTCCAATCAGACGCCTGCTCAGCCCTGAGAGCTCTTCTGATTGGCCGCAGCTCGGGAGAGGCAGGAGCTCGGCTCGGCACGTGATTGGCGGGATGTCGCGTCACTCAGATGGCCTCGCGGCTGGAGTATAAAGAGAGAGGATCGCGTTCTGGAGCGAGAAGCAGCAGCTAGCCTTAGCTTAGAGCTAACATGTAATATAACACACACATTAACTCACCAAACACACACACACTCACTCACACGCACGGTGCTCTGCAGGAGCGCGCTCTCACGCACTTTTTATTAAGCTGTGTGTGTGAAACAGAACTTCCTGCATGTTAGCAGGACGGGGCTAGCTGCTGAAGCTAACTGTTTACCAGGTTAGCTTTAATTATTCATGAGGGCGCTCCGTGATTGGTGGAGGCAGCGGAAGGGGCGGGGCTAGAGAAGAAGCGGTGAACTGTTCCTGCAGACAGTGAGTAAAACAAGTACTAAAATATACTGTAAACATACTCTATATATCAGTATAACTACTAATACCACACTGTACACATTCTCTATATATCAGTATAACTACTAATACCACACTGTACACATACTCTATATATCAGTATAACTACTAATACTACACTGAACACACTGTGTATAACTACTAATACTACACTGTACACATACTCTATATATCAGTATAACTACTAATACTACACTGTACACATACTCTATATATCAGTATAACTACTAATACTACACTGTGAATATACTCTATATATCAGTATAACTACTAATACTACACTGTGAATATACTCTATATATCAGTATAACTACTAATACTACACTGTACACATACTGTGTATAACTACTAATACTACACTGTACACATACTGTGTATAACTACTAATACTACACTGTACACATACTGTGTATATCAGTATAACTACTAATACTACACTGTACACATACTGTGTATAACTACTAATACTACACTGTACACATACTGTGTATAACTACTAATACTACACTGTACAGATACTGTGTATATCTACTAATACTACACTGTGAACATGCCGTTTACTTCAGTAGAAGATCTTAAACCTGTTAATATACTTTTAAGTCAGAGCACTCATAATACACAGTAAACTTTCCAAAGTATCTGGAGAGAGATTCATTTCATTTGAATCTAGAAGTTCATCTAATAAATAAAGTGTAAAATGTATATATTATATTGTAAGTAAAGTTATCGCACTCGTGTTTCCATATTGCTGATTATATTGTATATTAATTGGTCCTGATGAATCTGATTGGCTCCGCCCCCTATCCGTCACACTGACCCCTCTCTCTCTGTGATTGGCTGGTGTGTCCACAGGAGGAAGATGATCAGGATGTCATTGGACACAGAGACTGTCCTCCCTCATGAGGTCAGTCCCGCCGCTGTCAGCCTATCAGAGCAGTCACAGCTGGCCAAGTCCCGCCCCCTACATGCCAAGAACGGCCTCCAGTTGCCTGGCAACAGCCATCCTGCCCCCGCCGGAGCTCAGCGAATCGCAAAGCGACGTTACTCGATGGGCGTCGGCTTCAAGGGGCTGGCCAAGCGTCGCCGGCGGGCCAACAGCGACAGCCAATCAGAGTCTGTGCTGCCGAGCAACTTCCTGCTGGGCGGGAACATCTTCGACCCGCTGAACCTCAACTCGCTATTGGACGAGGACGTCAACAGGTGAGGGACTTATTTAGTGAAACAGTGAGACCTCGTTACGGACAGCAAGACCGTTGGTTTCATATCCAAGCTTTCTAAAATGCTATGTTTAAATATGCTAATGAGGCTTTACTCCTGTTCCCTCAGGGCGACCAATCAGGAGACTCCAAAGTGCTCGCCCCTGCCGCTGCGTGGCGGAGACCCTGTAGAGATCCTGGTTCCCCGTGACATCACAGACCCCCTGAACCTGAAGGGGGGGGGGCGGGGGGGAGGTGAGGGAGGGGGGGTGCTGCTCTCCCCCCTGAAGAAGAGGAGGCACAGGACCAGACACCATGGGGGGGGAGGGGGGGGAGAGAGGGCAGGGGGGGGGGGCGTACCTGCCCGGCTGTTCAGCTCCTCGGCCGCTCTCACAGGTGAGCAGCACTAAAGGCACCTGACAGGTGTTCATGTGTTTAAATATGCGTCTGGGTTGCACAGGTGGGAAGTATTGGAGTACAAATACTTTGTTACTGTATTTAAGTACATGTTTCTGGTATCAGTACTTTACTCCACTACATATTTTTCTGACCACTTTTTACTTTCTACTTCTTACACTTTGAACCCAAATACCTGTACTTTCTACTTCTTCCATGTTGAACCCAAATACCTGTACTTTCTACTTCTTACATGTTGAACTCAAATACCTGTACTTTCTACTTCTTCCATGTTCCAAACAGGCTGGTTCCTTTAGTTTGAATGTGTGTTTGGTGGCGTGATCATTATTATTTAGAGTCATTGCGTGCCTATTGATTTGAACACGATCCGTGTATCCATCATTTCCTGGTCTTCTCTAAAGAAGAGGGACCAATGAAAACGTTGTCATGTTGCCGTTGTTCAGCATGGAAACATTCATTAGCTAACAATGACATTATTGTTCTATTAATATAAAGGGAGGTCAGGTACTCTTTAAAACAGCTGCTAGTTATGGGTACTTTTTACTGAAGTACATTTCAAAGCCCTCTTTACTTTGACTTGAGTAAAGAAGTTTAGTCAGTACTTCTACTTTCACCAGAGTATTTTAAACACGGGTATCTGTACTTCTACTTGAGTAAAGGATGTGTGTACTTCTACTTGAGTAAAGGATGTGTGTACTTCTACTTGAGTAAAGGGTGTGTGTACTTCTACTTGAGTACAGGATGTGTGTACTTCTACCTGAGTACAGGATGTGTGTACTTCTACTTGAGTACAGGATGTGTGTACTTCTACTTGAGTAAAGAAGTTTAGTCAGTACTTCTACTTTTACCAGAGTATTTTTAAACACGAGTATCTGTACTTCTACTTGAGTAAAGGATGTGTGTACTTCTACTTGAGTAAAGAAGTTTAGTCAGTACTTCTACTTTTACCAGAGTATTTTTAAACACGAGTATCTGTACTTCTACTTGAGTAAAGGATGTGTGTACCTTTGCCTCTCTGCTGTGTTGCAGTTCCCCTGCTGACCAGAGAGGGCGGAGTCTCTGCGTCTCCACTGCCCTGTGAGCTGAACACTGCCATCACCTGTCGGGACGACGTGGCCCCGCCCCCCATCCTCCCCCGCAGACACACCCACCCCCTGCCCGGTAACCTGGGCGATGGTCGTCAGCGGAGACGGCGCCGCACCACCTCCATCAGGTCGTCCGACTGTGCCGCCATGGCACCCCACCGCAACCAGGGCTCAGCCAACCAGATTCGAGACTCCGCTGGTGGGAGGGCTAAAGCCGGCAGGTGTGTTTTCTTCTGTTTAAATTATAAAGACTGTAT
>JASDAP010000051.1:350910-368410 GCA_031216635.1 Dissostichus eleginoides
GATGTATGCTGCCACAGAGCAGATTCCTGGATGTATACTGCCACAGAGCAGATTCCTGGATGTATACTGCCACAGAGCAGATTCCTGGATGTATGCTGCCACAGAGCAGATTCCTGGATGTATACTGCCACAGAGCTGATTCCTGGATGTATACTGCCACAGAGCTGATTCCTGGATGTATACTGCCACAGAGCAGATTCGTGAAGTTGTAATGACTGATTTGAGAGGTTGTAATAACCAAGTTGCAGTTGTAATGGAAAATATATTTTGTATATAATATTAGTGAACATTTCATCACTAAGTTCATTTTTTTTCTACAAGTTACAAAACTCTTTTCTTCCATGACTTCACATTGGGTTCACAGATACGTGGATATTTGATACAAGTGTAAATGCATGCACACAAGCTCAGATCTTTCTGCAAGTGCTCACATCAGGTTTTACACGCTCTCGCATTTTGCACCATATCTACCTTCATAGAACAGCTGACCTTCACACACTGAGGAGAAGGAAGTGTTTCAGGGGGTGAAGAGTGAGGTGACAGCGCCCTCTGCTGGACACACACACACACACTCACACAGGCTGTAAATATAAACACACACACATACAGATACTGTGATTTCTGCTGAAGGTCTGAAGAACAGACGCTCCTCTTCCTCCTCTCCCGGTGATTAATGAGTCTTCAGGTGAGAGCCAATCAGTCGACTCAGACACTTGTTACCTTCCTCAGCTGTTAAACGCACCAGTGAGGTATTTACTGACGTATTTTAACGAACTAAACATTAAAATCTGTTCAGCTCGAGTTAACCTCAGACCTGATTTCAGACCGCAGATCCAGAAGCCCTTGACCTCCAGGGGACAGGAAGTGATGCTGCTCAAGGGTTCGGGACTCCTTCCTCTCTGTGTTTTGGTTCTCTATATAATTCAGTCTTTATTTATTATTGTTTCATGAGTTTCAGAGGCTGCTTCCTGTGATCCTGCTGAGCCTCATCTCTTATTACTACTATAACATATATATCATTTACATTATTTACATCAGGAATGGTGTGTGTGTGTTTCCGGTCTGTTCTAAATCAGTGTGTGCTGAATGTTACAAACATTGTTTATCCGCAGGCCGCACACACACACACACACACACACACACACACACACACACACACACACACACACACACACACACACACACACACACACACACACACACACACACACACACACACACACACACACACACACACACACACACACACACACAATTGTATTTTATATACATGACACTGTTAGGTAAATTAACGTACGTAAGGAAAGTGGTGGTTTTGCTTCGCTCTTTACTCCGTCTCGTGTTATTCATACGACATTCAGTGGCATCAATGCGTTTCCTGTAGTGGGAGGGGTCTCCTAACAAGCCCCGCCCACTGGACATGAAGCCCCGCCCCCTCTGGTCGTGGAGGTCGAGGAAACTAAAACAAACGCCACGCGGAGCGTCTTCATCCTCACTGAGGAAGAGGAGGAGGGCAGGGAAACCGCAATTTTGGCTCTTCACTTTGGCTCTGATGGTCCTGATGGTTCTGATGGTCCTGATGGTTCTGATGGTCCTGATGGTTCCGATGGTCCTGATGGTTCTGATGGTCCTGATAGTTCCTATGGTTCTGATGGTCCTGATGGTTCCTATGGCTCTGATGGTTCTGATGGTCCTGATGGTTCCTATGGCTCTGATGGTTCTGATGGTCCTGATGGTTCCTATGGCTCTGATGGTTCTGATGGTCCTGATAGTTCCTATGGCTCTGATGGTTCTGATGGTCCTGATAGTTCCTATGGCTCTGATGGTTCTGATGGTCCTGATGGTTCCTATGGCTCTGATGGTTCTGATGGTCCTGATAGTTCCTATGGCTCTGATGGTTCTGATGGTCCTGATAGTTCCTATGGTTCTGATGGTCCTGATAGTTCCTATGGTTCTGATGGTCCTGATAGTTCCTATGGCTCTGATGGTCCTGATGGTTCCTATGGTCCTGATGGTTCTGATGGTCCTGATGGTTCTGATGGTCCTGATGGTTCTGATGGTCCTGATAGTTCCAATGGTTCTGATGGTCCTGATAGTTCCTATGGTTCTGATGGTTCTGATGGTCCTGATAGTTCCTATGGTTCTGACGGAGCCAACGCAGCCAACGCAGCCAACGCAGCCAACGCAGCTAACAGATAACGGAGCCAACGCAGCCAATGGAGCCAACGCAGCTAACAGAGCTAACGGAGCCAACGCAGCCAATGGAGCCAACGCAGCTAACAGAGCTAATGGAGCCAACGCAGCCAACGCAACAGACGAGTGACCATTTTTGTTGCATTTTTCTTCTCTCCTCTCACTGATGGAACGGCAAACGCGACCCACCATCGGAGGGCCTCCGCCGGCCCGGCCTAGTGCCGGTGCTCTGGCGGTCGGTTCCTCCGAACTGCGGGTTCGACTCTGATGGCCGGGAGGGTGTGCTGCGTTGGGGTGGGGGACTTCCCCCACTCTGCGTGTCTCTTCCTTCCCGGGCCGGCTGATATGAAGCGTGACCAAGACGCACCGTCTGACTCAGGGGTCCCACCACGGGTCCCGCAGCGGGGTGGAGATTCCCGGCTTGAACCTCCCCACCTCCGCCGCGGTGCACCTGGCAAACACGGTTGTTTCTCGAACCCTCCACTGTTGTCTAGCGGGTGTAACTAAAATACAAGATGTCGTTATTTATATATATAAATATATATATCTATATAAATAGATATAATAAGAGTCAGTGCAATTTTATTTTGTATTAGCGTGCATTTCCTGTTCGGAAAGTGGTGCTGTACTGAGAGTAAACAATACAAGGTGTCCCTATTTTTATATATATATATATATATATATATATATATATATATACATATGTATATAATAAGTGTCAGTACGATTTTATTTTGTATTTGCGTGCATTTCCTGTTCGGAAAGTGGCGCTGTACTGATAGTGCCGATTTTATTTTGTAATTCTTAGCGTGCATGCACTTCCGTCCTGAGAGTGGAGGTGTCCTCAGAGTGGAGGTGTCCTCAGAGTGGAGGTGTCCTGAGAGTGGAGGTGTCCTCAGAGTGGAGGTGTCCTGAGAGTGGAGGTGTCCTGAGAGTGGAGGTGTCCTCAGAGTGGAGGTGTCCTGAGAGTGGAGGTGTCCTCAGAGTGGAGGTGTCCTGAGAGTGGAGGTGTCCTCAGAGTGGAGGTGTACTGAGAGTGGAGGTGTCCTCAGAGTGGAGGTGTCCTCAGAGTGGAGGTGTCCTCAGACTGGAGGTGTCCTCAGAGTGGAGGTGTCCTGAGAGTGGAGGTGTCCTCAGAGTGGAGGTGTCCTGAGAGTGGAGGTGTCCTCAGAGTGGAGGTGTCCTCAGAGTGGAGGTGTCCTGAGAGTGGAGGTGTCCTCAGAGTGGAGGTGTCGTCAGAGTGGAGGTGTCCTGAGAGTGGAGGTGTCCTCAGAGTGGAGGTGTCGTCAGACTGGAGGTGTCCTGAGAGTGGAGGTGTCCTCAGAGTGGAGGTGTCCTCAGAGTGGAGGTGTCCTGAGAGTGGAGGTGTCGTCAGAGTGGAGGTGTCGTCAGAGTGGAGGTGTCCTCAGAGTGGAGGTGTCCTGAGAGTGGAGGTGTCCTCAGAGTGGAGGTGTCGTCAGAGTGGAGGTGTCCTCAGAGTGGAGGTGTCCTGAGAGTGGAGGTGTCCTCAGAGTGGAGGTGTCCTGAGAGTGGAGGTGTCCTCAGAGTGGAGGTGTCGTCAGAGTGGAGGTGTCCTGAGAGTGGAGGTGTCCTCAGAGTGGAGGTGTCGTCAGAGTGGAGGTGTCCTCAGAGTGGAGGTGTCCTGAGAGTGGAGGTGTCCTCAGAGTGGAGGTGTCCTGAGAGTGGAGGTGTCCTCAGAGTGGAGGTGTCCTGAGAGTGGAGGTGTCGTCAGAGTGGAGGTGTCCTGAGAGTGGAGGTGTCCTCAGAGTCGAGGTGTCCTGAGAGTGGAGGTGTCCTCAGAGTGGAGGTGTCCTCAGAGTGGAGGTGTCCTGAGAGTGGAGGTGTCCTCAGAGTGGAGGTGTCCTCAGAGTGGAGGTGTCCTCAGAGTGGAGGCTCCCATGGTTTTTTCGGATTGTAGTTATCATTGTAATAAATAAATAAAGACACTTCGTTTAGTTTCGGTAGTTCTCCTTGGCCGTGTGTTGCTGCCGTCTCTCCCCCATTCTCATTGAGTATTTTACAAAGAGTGAAACAGCGCCCCTCTAGATGTTATGGTGAAACAGGAGATTGCATTCACTGTTGCAAGAGAAGGCCAGCCGAAATTGGCTTCCCTTGGTGAAACAAAATGGAGGGATTGACCAATCAGACAAGGCCCACGTCATGCCCTTGCCAACCTGTGATTAGTCAGGGCCATGCCAATTACCTCACAATCCAATCAAATCGCATCAACTTGGAGGTGCAGTGACGCGTCCTAAAACCCGGAAGTAAGCTGCGCTCGCGTTCCCTCGACAGAAAAGCAATGGGATTTCTCTCCATAGGATTTTGGAAAATAGCTGGAAATAAGGTCCGTGGAAAACGAACCTGTTTGATAAATGCACGTTTTGTTCAGCTGGATAATCTCCACATGTCTACTCTACTTTTATCATTTTGGAATCATAAATCTAATCGATAGATAGATAGTGTCACTGCACCACTCTCACCGCCGTTAGAAAGTAGCAAGCAACTGAAGCAAGTGCAATTATGGAGGGTGGAGATTTGGAGTATTTAATCCAAAATAATTGTACTAAACTTCCGCTACAGCAGCAACTGAAATAAAATCTGATGACAGGCCAATGCCCAAACTGGAGCTGAGTACAGCGAGGAAAAAAGGAGCGAATCGGAAGTGATAAAGGTCTCCTGATTTAGTGAGTGAATGCTTATGAGGGTTTGGGCTGGAGAGTGCGTGCGGACCTGTCGGTTAGACAGCAGCTGTGTGAGTCCTGCATCTGTTTGATACAAATGTGTGTAAAATGATACCGGGCGCTGTAATCACTCATCTGGTTACAGCGTTACATTGACCACCACACACGCACCCCCCCCACACCCACTCAGATCCACACACACACACACACACGACTCAGATCCACACACGCACCCCCCCCCCCCCCTCAGATCCACAACACACACACACACACACGACTCAGATCCACACACGCATCCCCCCCACACCCACTCAGATCCACAACACACACACACACGACTCAGATCCACACACGCACCCCCCCCCCACACCCACTCAGATCCACACACACACACACGACTCAGATCCACACACGCACCCCCCCCACCCAAAAAAAGGACGTATTATTGGCTTCCCCTAATGTTTTAGCACTTCCTCCAGGCTGCTGCCGGGGGGGCGGGGCCACTGGAGAGGGGGGCGGGACTAACGGAGAAGAGGGCGGGACTAACAGGGAGGTTGATGCTGAGTTCCCTGATCTACCCGACGACAGCACGGAGACGGAGGACTGACCTATCACCACGCCCGACACCGCGGTTACCAAGGAACAAGGCGGGGCTAGAGCTGGGGCTGTGACCGAGGACCCGCCCCCTGACGCTCAGTAACCAATCAGTTATCAGCTTTATATTCACTACGATAATCACGTTTATCTTTTACAGAGTTCAATTAAAGTGTGTGTGTGAATAAAAGTCGTTTCCTGATCTCTCATCTCACACACACACGACTCAGATCCACACACACACGACTCAGATCCACACACACGACTCAGATCCACACACACACGACTCAGATCCACACACACACGACTCAGATCCACACACACGACTCAGATCCACAACACACACACACACGACTCAGATCCACACACACACGACTCAGATCCACACACACGACTCAGATCCACACACACACGACTCAGATCCACAACACACACGACTCAGATCCACACACACGACTCAGATCCACAACACACACACGACTCAGATCCACAACACACGACTCAGATCCACAACACACACACACGACTCAGATCCACCCACACACGACTCAGATCCACACACACACACGACTCAGATCCACACACACGACTCAGATCCACACACACGACTCAGATCCACAACACACACACACGACTCAAATCCACACACACACACGACTCAGATCCACAACACACACACACACGACTCAGATCCACAACACACACGACTCAGATCCACACACAGATAAATTGTCTTTATTTTTACAAACAATAAAAGGTTTTCAGGTCGACCTGGACACGTGTCACTTCCTGTCAGCGTCCAATCAGAAGTCACAATCTGTTGCTCTGGCAGCCAATCACAGTCACAGAAACACTGCGGTCCAATCAGAGTTCTTTCTCCTCTGTGATGCGAAGCCAACGGCTGCTCAGCCAATCAGCTGCGAGCTCAAAGTCAAATACAAAAAGACCAATCGGAGAGAGGCTGTCACTTCCTGTGGGCGGGGCCTTTGTTGAACAGGTAGATCGGCCGCTCGTCACCTGAAGACACACACAGCAACGATTAGTGACTGAGTGTGTGTGTGTGTACCTGTGTGTGTGTGGCCTAGCATTACTATACTTGTGGGGACCTAAATCTGTTTACAGTCACGTGTGGGGACTCGCCTCCCTTATGGGGACAAAATGGAGGTCCCCATAAGGGGAATCATTAATTTTAGGGTGAAGACTTGGTTAAGTTTAGGGTTAGTCAATGTAATGTCCCCTGAAGTGATGTATACATGCTATGTGTGTGTGTGTGTGTACTTGTGTGTGAGTGTGTGTGTGTACCTGTGTGTGTGAGCATCCTGTAGGAGCTGAAGCCCTCTCTCTCTGTCAGGTACTGTGTGTGTGTGTGTGTGTGTGTGTGTGTGTACCTGTGTGTGTGTGTGTGTGTGTGTGTGTGTGTGTGTGTGTGTGTGTACCTGTGTGTGTGAGCGTCCTGTAGGAGCTGAACCCCTCTCTCTGTCAGGTACTGGTGTGTGTGTGTGTGTGTGTGTGTGTGTGTGTGTGTACCTGTGTGTGTGAGCATCCTGTAGGAGCTGAACCCCTCTCTCTCTGTCAGGTACTGTGTGTGTGTGTGTGTGTGTGTGTGTGTGTGTGTGTGTGTGTGTGTGTGTGTGGGTGTACCGTGTGTGTGAGCGTCCTGTAGGAGCTGAACCCCTCTCTCTCTGTCAGGTACTGTGTGTGTGTGTGTGTGTGTGTGTGTGTGTGTGTGTGTGTGTGTTGTGTGTGTGTGTACCTGTGTGTGTGAGCGTCCTGTAGGAGCTGAACCCCTCTCTCTCTGTCAGGTACCAGGTGAACTGCTCAGGTCTGAACCTCAGAGTCCTGAATGCGTCACACGTCCTCTCCTGAAACCACACACACACAAATATATGTTTGTATTTAGTATATATATATATATATACACACACACACATGCTAAATATTAAAACCACGTTACCGAGGCTCTCTTGCTACGGCAGTAGCTGCTCCACGGCTGCGGCTGCAGGATGAACAATCCGCCCGGCGACAGGCTCTGATAGGCTCGTCTGAACAACGTGGCCACGCCCCCGTCACCTGAATGCATCTGCACCCACTTGGTCACGTTCAGACACATGATGACATCATACTGGCCCCGCCCAGGCCACACCTCCTGCAGTGACACGTAGTCGCCCTATTGGAGGAGCCGGGTGATGTCACAGTGATGTCACAGTGTGTGTTTATAAACAGGATGTAGAGCAGAGACTCACCTGGATGAAGGTGACGTTGTGAGGGAACCTGGAGGAGGAGGAGGGGGGGGGGAGGAGCAGGGGAGGAGCTGAGAGAGGACCCCGACTCACCCTGAAGGAGAGGGGGAGAGAGAGGGGGAAGGAGAGGGGGAGAGAGAGGGGGAGGGAGAGGTGGGAGGCCTCCATCACCTCCTCTTTCTCCACCTCCTCTTTCTCCACCACCTCCTCAATATCCTGTTTCTCCTCCATCTTCTCCTCTTCCTCCCTTCTCTTCCTCCTCTCCTCCAGCACCAGGTCATGTGACATGAAGTGTCTGATGTTCTGATTGGCTGCATGGACCAGCCTCTCGTTAAGCTCCACCCCTAGGATGTGGGCGGGGTTAAACCTGCGGGCGACGGCGAGCGTCATGTGACCGGTGCCGCAGCCAATGTCCAGCACCGTCCTGTCTCTGAACCAATCGGATCGCAGGAGGCGGAGTCTCGGGTCGTCCTGCGGTCCTACATGCCCCTCACACCCGTCTCCATAGAAACCCTGGTAACCGTAGTAACGGCTGTGGTTGCCGTGCTGGTAGCGGTGTTTGTCTTTCTTCTTCTTCTGTGGTGGATGAGCGGAGCCGGACTGAGCGCCTCCACACCTGCAGCCAACGGCCAATCAGATCACAGCGTTTCACTCGGGTGTAACATTCAATGTTTAAGGCAAACATCGCAATACTAAAAAGTCGGTTTAGGTGTACTTTAAGAACAAGTCCAAGTCTGTATTCTTTGAGAACAAGTCGGTACTCTTTGAGAACAAGTCCAAGTCTGTGTTCTTTGAGAACAAGTCGGTGTACTTTGAGAACAAGTCCAAGTCTTTATTCTTTGAGAACAAGTCGGTGTACTTTGAGAACAAGTCGGTGTACTTTGAGAACAAGTCGGTGTACTTTGAGAACAATTCGGTGTACTTTGAGAACACGTCAAAGTCTTTATTCTTTGAGAACAAGTCGGTGTACTTTGAGAACAAGTCGGTGTACTTTGAGAACAAGTCCAAGTCTGTATTCTTTGAGAACAAGTCGGTGTACTTTGAGAACAAGTCCAAGTCTGTATTCTTTGAGAACAAGTCGGTACTCTTTGAGAACAAGTCCAAGTCTGTGTTCTTTGAGAACAAGTCGGTACTCTTTGAGGACAAGTCGGTGTACTTTGAGAACAAGTCGGTACACTTTGAGAACAAGTCGGTACACTCTGAGAACAAGTCGGTGTACTTTGAAAACAAGTCGGTACACTCTGAGAACAAGTCGGTGTACTCTGAGAACAAGTCGGTACACTCTGAGAACAAGTCGGTGTACTTTAAGAACAAGTCGGTACTCTTTGAGAACAAGTCGGTGTACTTTGAGAACAAGTCGGTGTACTTTGAGAACAAGTCGGTACTCTTTGAGAACAATTCGGTGTACTTTGAGAACAAGTCGGTATACTTTGAGAACAAGTCGGTGTACTTTGAGAACAAGTCGGTATACTTTAAGAACAAGTCCAAGTCGGTAGTCTTTGAGAACAAGTCGGTGTACTTTGAGAACAAGTCGGTACACTCTGAGAACAAGTCGGTGTACTCTGAGAACAAGTCGGTACACTCTGAGAACAAGTCGGTGTACTTTAAGAACAAGTCGGTACTCTTTGAGAACAAGTCGGTACTTTTTGAGAACAAGTCGGTGTACTTTGAGAACAAGTCGGTACTCTTTGAGAACAAGTCGGTGTACTTTGAGAACAAGTCGGTATACTTTGAGAACAAGTCGGTGTACTTTGAGAACAAGTCGGTATACTTTAAGAACAAGTCCAAGTCGGTAGTCTTGGAGAACAAGTCGGTGTACTTTGAGAACAAGTCGGTACACTCTGAGAACAAGTTGGTGTGCTTTGAGAACAAGTCGGTGTACTTTGAGAACAAGTCGGTGTACTTTGAGAACAAGTCGGTGTACTTTGAGAACAAATCGGTACACTCTGAGAACGAGTCGGTATGCTTTAAGAACAAGTCCAAGTCGGTATTCTTTGAGAAACAAGTCGGTATTAGACTTTGAGAACAAGTCGGTACACTTTGAGAACAAGTCGGTACACACTTTGAGAACAAGTCGGTACACACTTTGAGAACAAGTCGGTACACACTTTGAGAACAATTCGGTAGTCTTTGAGAACAAGTCGGTACACACTTTGAGAACAAGTCGGTACACTTTGAGAACAAGTCGGTAGTCTTTGAGAACAAGTCGGTACTCTTTGAGAACAAGTCGGTACACTTTGAGAACAAGTCGGTACTTGAGACAAGTAGGTACTCTTTGAGAACAAGTCGGTATACTTTGAGAACAAGTCGGTACACTTTGAGAACAAGTCGGTACACTTTGAGAACAAGTCGGTACACTTTGAGAACAAGTCGGTACTCTTTGATAACAAGTCGTTATTCTTTGAGAACAAGTCGGTACACTTTGAGAACAAGTCGGTACACTTTGAGAACAAGTCGGTACTCTTTGATAACAAGTCGTTATTCTTTGAGAACAAGTCGGTACTCTTTGATAACAAGTCGGTACTCTTTGATAACAAGTCGGTACACTTTGAGAACAAGTCAGTACACTTTGATAACAAGTCGTTATTTTTTGATAACAAGTCGGTAGTCTTTGAGAACAAGTCGGTACTCTTTGATAACAAGTCGTTATTCTTTGAGAACAAGTCGGTACACTTTGATAACAAGTCGGTACACTTTGATAACAAGTCGTTATTCTTTGAGAACAAGTCGGTACACTTTGAGAACAAGTCGGTACTCTTTGATAACAAGTCGTTATTCTTTGAGAACAAGTCGGTACACTTTGAGAACAAGTCGGTACACTTTGAGAACAAGTCGTTGTCGTACTTTGATAACAAGTCGTATTCTTTGAGAACAAGTCGGTAGTCTTTGAGAACAAGTCAGTACACTTTGATAACAAGTCGTTATTCTTTGAGAACAAGTCGGTATTCTTTGATAACAAGTCGGTACACTTTGAGAACAAGTCGGTACACTTTGAGAACAAGTCGGTACACTTTGATAACAAGTCGTTATTCTTTGAGAACAAGTCGGACTTTGAGAACAAGTCGGTACTCTTTGATAACAAGTCGTTATTCTTTGAGAACAAGTCGGTACACTTTGAGAACAAGTCGGTACACTTTGAGAACAAGTCGGTACTCTTTGATAACAAGTCGTTATTCTTTGAGAACAAGTCGGTAGTCTTTGAGAACAAGTCGGTACACTTTGATAACAAGTCGTTATTCTTTGAGAACAAGTCGGTATTCTTTGATAACAAGTCGGTACACTTTGAGAACAAGTCGGTACACTTTGAGAACAAGTCGGTACACTTTGAGAACAAGTCGGTACTCTTTGATAACAAGTCGTTATTCTTTGAGAACAAGTCGGTATACTTTGAGAACAAGTCGGTATACTTTGAGAACAAGTCGGTATACTTTGAGAACAAGTCGGTGCACTTTGAGAACAAGTCGGTAGTCTTTGAGAACAAGTCGGTACTCTTTGATAACAAGTCGTTATTCTTTGAGAACAAGTCGGTACACTTTGAGAACAAGTCGGTACTCTTTGATAACAAGTCGTTATTCTTTGAGAACAAGTCGGTACACTTTGAGAACAAGTCGGTACACTTTGAGAACAAGTCGGTATCTTTGAGAACAAGTCGGTATACTTTGAGAACAAGTCGGTAACTTTGATAACAAGTCGTTACTTTGAGAACAAGTCGGTACACTTTGAGAACAAGTCGGTACACTTTGAACAAGTCGTATTCTTTGAGAACAAGTCGTATTCTTTGAGAACAAGTCGGTACACTTTGAGAACAAGTCGGTACACTTTGATAACAAGTGTACTTTGAGAACAAGTCGGTACTTTGAGAACAAGTCGTACTCTTTGATAACAAGTCGTTATTCTTTGAGAACAAGTCGGTACACTTTGAGAACAAGTCGGTACACTTTGAGAACAAGTCGGTAGTCTTTGAGAACAAGTCGGTACACTTTGATAACAAGTCGTTACACTTTGAGAACAAGTCGGTACACTTTGAGAACAAGTCGGTACTCTTTGATAACAAGTCGTTATTCTTTGAGAACAAGTCGGTACACTTTGAGAACAAGTCGGTACACTTTGATAACAAGTCGTTATTCTTTGAGAACAAGTCGGTAGTCTTTGAGAACAAGTCGGTATACTTTGAGAACAAGTCGGTACACTTTGAGAACAAGTCGGTATACTTTGAGAACAAGTCGGGACACTTTGAGAACAAGTCGGTACACTTTGAGAACAAGTCGGTAATCTTTGATAACAAGTCGTTATTCTTTGAGAACAAGTCGGTACACTTTGAGAACAAGTCGGTACACTTTGATAACAAGTCGTTATTCTTTGAGAACAAGTCGGTAGTCTTTGAGAACAAGTCGGTACACTTTGAGAACAAGTCGGTACTCTTTGATAACAAGTCGTTATTCTTTGAGAACAAGTCGGTACACTTTGAGAACAAGTCGGTTTACTTTGAGAACAAGTCGTTACACTTTGAGAACAAGTCGGTACACTTTGAGAACAAGTCGGTACACTTTGAGAACAAGTATTCTTTGATAACAAGTCGTTATTCTTTGAGAACAAGTCGGTATTCTTTGAGAACAAGTCGGTGCACTTTGAGAACAAGTCGGTATACTTTGAGAACAAGTCGGGAGTCTTTGAGAACAAGTCGGTAGTCTTTGAGAACAAGTCGGTAGTCTTTGAGAACACGTCGGTACACTTTGAGAACAAGAGAACAAGTCGGTACACTCTGAGAACAAGTCGGTACACTTTGAGAACAAGTCGGTACACTTTGAGAACAAGTCGGTACACTTTGAGAACAAGTCGGTACACTTTGAGAACAAGTCGGTGTACTTTGAGAACAAGTCGGTATACTTTGAGAACAAGTCGGTACACTTTGAGAACAAGTCGGTACACTCTGAGAACAAGTCGGTACACTCTGAGAACAAGTCGGTATACTTTGAGAACAAGTCGGTACACTCTGAGAACAAGTGGTACACTCTGAGAACAAGTCGGTACACTCTGAGAACAACTCGGTACACTTTGAGAACAAGTCGGTACACTTTGAGAACAAGTCGGTACACTCTGAGAACAAGTCGGTACACTCTGAGAACAAGTCGGTATACTTTGAGAACAAGTCGGTACACTTTGAGAACAATTCGGTACACTTTGAGAACAATTCGGTTTACTTTGAGAACGAGTCGGTTTACTTTGAGAACGAGTCGGTGTACTTTGAGAACAAGTCGGTTTACTTTGAGAACAAGTCGGTTTACTTTGAGAACAAGTCGTTACACTTTGAGAACAAGTCGGTACACTTTGAGAACAAGTCGGTGTACTTTGAGAACAAGTCGGTGTACTTTGAGAACAAGTCGGTTTACTTTGAGAACAAGTCGGTGTACTTTGAGAACAAGTCGGTACACTTTGAGAACAAGTCGGTTTACTTTGAGGAATAAAGGATATAATACATAAAAAATACAGTCTTTATAATTTAAACAGAAGAAAACACACCTGCCGGCTTTAGCCCCTCCCACCAGCGGAGTCTCGAATCTGGTTGGCTGAGCCCTGGTTGCGGTGGGTGCCATGGCGGCACAGTCGGACGACCTGATGGAGGTGGTGCGGCGCCGTCTCCGCTGACGACCATCGCCCAGGTTACCGGGCAGGGGGTGGGTGTGTCTGCGGGGGAGGATGGGGGGCGGGGCCACGTCGTCCCGACAGGTGATGGCAGTGTTCAGCTCACAGGGCAGTGGAGACGCAGAGACTCCGCCCTCTCTGGTCAGCAGGGGAACTGCAACACAGCAGAGAGGCAAAGGTACACACATCCTTTACTCAAGTAGAAGTACAGATACTCGTGTTTAAAAATACTCTGGTAAAAGTAGAAGTACTGACTAAACTTCTTTACTCAAGTAGAAGTACACACATCCTTTACTCAAGTAGAAGTACACACATCCTTTGCTCAAGTAGAAGTACACACATCCTTTGCTCAAGTAGAAGTACACACATCCTGTACTCAGGTAGAAGTACACACATCCTGTACTCAAGTAGAAGTACACACACCCTTGTACTCAAGTAGAAGTACACACACCCTTTACTCAAGTAGAAGTACACACATCCTTTACTCAAGTAGAAGTACACACATCCTTTACTCAAGTAGAAGTACAGATACTGTGTTTAAAATACTCTGGTGAAAGTAGAAGTACTGACTAAACTTCTTTACTCAAGTCAAAGTAAAGAGGGCTTTGAAATGTACTTCAGTAAAAAGTACCCATAACTAGCAGCTGTTTTAAAGAGTACCTGACCTCCCTTTATATTAATAGAACAATAATGTCATTGTTAGCTAATGAATGTTTCCATGCTGAACAACGGCAACATGACAACGTTTCCATTGGTCCCTCTTCTTTAGAGAAGACCAGGAAATGATGGATACACGGATCGTGTTCAAATCAATAGGCACGCAATGACTCTAAATAATAATGATCACGCCACCAAACACACATTCAGACTAAAGGAACCAGCCTGTTTGGAACATGGAAGAAGTAGAAAGTACAGGTATTTGGGTTCAAAGTGTAAGAAGTAGAAAGTAAAAAGTGGTCAGAAAAATATGTAGTGGAGTAAAGTACTGATACCAGAAACATGTACTTAAATACAGTAACAAAGTATTTGTACTCCAATACTTCCCACCTGTGCAACCCAGACGCATATTTAAACACATGAACACCTGTCAGGTGCCTTTAGTGCTGCTCACCTGTGAGAGCGGCCGAGGAGCTGAACAGCCGGGCAGGTACCCCCCCCCCTGCCCTCTCTCCCCCCCCTCCCCCCCCATGGTGTCTGGTCCTGTGCCTCCTCTTCTTCAGGGGGAGAGCAGCACCCCCCCTCCCCACCTCCCCCCCGCCCCCCGCCCCCCCCCCTTCAGGTTCAGGGGTCTGTGATGTCACGGGGAACCAGGATCTCTACAGGGTCTCCGCCACGCAGCGGCAGGGGCGAGCACTTTGGAGTCTCCTGATTGGTCGCCCTGAGGGAACAGGAGTAAAGCCTCATTAGCATATTTAAACATAGCATTTTAGAAAGCTTGGATATGAAACCAACGGTCTTGCTGTCCGTAACGAGGTCTCACTGTTTCACTAAATAAGTCCCTCACCTGTTGACGTCCTCGTCCAATAGCGAGTTGAGGTTCAGCGGGTCGAAGATGTTCCCGCCCAGCAGGAAGTTGCTCGGCAGCACAGACTCTGATTGGCTGTCGCTGTTGGCCCGCCGGCGACGCTTGGCCAGCCCCTTGAAGCCGACGCCCATCGAGTAACGTCGCTTTGCGATTCGCTGAGCTCCGGCGGGGGCAGGATGGCTGTTGCCAGGCAACTGGAGGCCGTTCTTGGCATGTAGGGGGCGGGACTTGGCCAGCTGCGACTGCTCTGATAGGCTGACAGCGGCGGGACTGACCTCATGAGGGAGGACAGTCTCTGTGTCCAATGACATCCTGATCATCTTCCTCCTGTGGACACACCAGCCAATCACAGAGAGAGAGGGGTCAGTGTGACGGATAGGGGGCGGAGCCAATCAGATTCATCAGGACCAATTAATATACAATATAATCAGCAATATGGAAACACGAGCGCGATAACTTTACTTACAATATAATATATACATTTTACACTTTAATTATTAGATGAACTTCTAGATTCAAATGAAATGAATCTCTCTCCAGATACTTTGGAAAGTTTACTGTGTATTATGAGTGCTTTGACTTAAAAGTATATTAACAGGTTTAAGATCTTCTACTGAAGTAAACGGCATGTTCACAGTGTAGTATTAGTAGATATACACAGTATGTGTACAGTGTAGTATTAGTAGTTATACACAGTGTGTTCACAGTGTAGTATTAGTAGTTATACACAGTGTGTTCAGTGTAGTATTAGTAGTTATACTGATATATAGAGTATGTGTACAGTGTGGTATTCGTAGTTATACACAGTATGTGTTCAGTGTAGTATTAGTAGTTATACACAGTGTGTTCACAGTGTAGTATTAGTAGTTATACACAGTATGTTCAGTGTAGTATTAGTAGTTATACTGATATATAGAGTATATTCACAGTGTAGTATTAGTAGTTATACTGATATATAGAGAATGTGTACAGTGTGGTATTAGTAGTTATACTGATATTTAGAGAATGTGTACAGTGTAGTATTAGTAGTTATACTAATATATAGAGAATGTGTACAGTGTGGTATTAGTAGTTATACTGATATATAGAGTATGTTCACAGTGTATTTTAGTACTTGTTTTACTCACTGTCTGCAGGAACAGTTCACCGCTTCTTCTCTAGCCCCGCCCCTTCCGCTGCCTCCACCAATCACGGAGCGCCCTCATGAATAATTAAAGCTAACCTGGTAAACAGTTAGCTTCAGCAGCTAGCCCCGTCCTGCTAACATGCAGGAAGTTCTGTTTCACACACACAGCTTAATAAAAAGTGCGTGAGAGCGCGCTCCTGCAGAGCACCGTGCGTGTGAGTGAGTGTGTGTGTGTTTGGTGAGTTAATGTGTGTGTTATATTACATGTTAGCTCTAAGCTAAGGCTAGCTGCTGCTTCTCGCTCCAGAACGCGATCCTCTCTCTTTATACTCCAGCCGCGAGGCCATCTGAGTGACGCGACATCCCGCCAATCACCTGCCGAGCCGAGCGCCTGCCTCTCCCGAGCTGCGGCCAATCAGAAGAGCTCTCAGGGCTGAGTAGGCGTCTGATTGGACGCGGCTCGTGGGGGCGGGAGAAAGATCACAGAGAGAGAGGCGTCCTGTTCACTGCCTGACAGAAAACACATCAAATAAAAGGTTTAACGTCACACACACACACACACACACACACACACACACACACACACACACACACACACACAGGGTGTTTAGCTCAGACAGGAAGCTGTTGCCACAGACAGCCTTACAGAGAGTTGTATCCCCTGAGCTTTCAGGCTCCTCCTCCTCCCTAAACACCTCTTTAAAGCTCACCTATTATATATCATAGGGCCATCTCTATACACAGCGTGTCTCTGCAGTGCTCAAAGTACCAACAGATGATTGAGGCCCTGCCCCAGGGGGTAAAGTGGGATCTGATGTGATATACTAAACTGTATATGAGGCCCTAAAGTTCTGCTCCATCATCTGCATCTAATGCACACATTGATGCCACCAAATCACACAATAGAAAGTATCTTACATTATTAATACATACACAACAACATATTAGATGTTTTGTTTCATATGGAGATTCTTTGTTTTATATTTGATGTCTGCACCCTGACATCAAGTCAAATTCCTCGTATGTGTGAACCTACCTGGCAATAAACCCGTTTCTGATGCTGACATCTTCTCACACATCCAACCATAGCTGTTTTAAACATCGCTCTGCACACCTGCTAAAGAACATTTCTGTGGGAATCTCAGTTAGTAGTATCGCCAACAGTATGTGAGTAACACACACACACACACACACACACACACACACCACACACACACACTGGTTTTTATGGGTGAACCTCCCATTGATTGACGTCAGACATTTAGTTTTTCTACACCTCACACACCCCTTCAAAATAAAAGCCCTATAGATGTAATGCTACTTGAACTTATACATACATCTGATATCTAACTCCGTCAGCCTACTTTCAGCTGCACAAACTATTCAACTATTAACTTATTCAGCTATTTCAGGACATTGAGGCTATACATGTTGTTGTTATACCTTTTTCAAACCTTTTAAATATTAAGCTTCTTCACTATTTTTCCTCCTCTTCCAG
>JASDAP010000051.1:373410-375910 GCA_031216635.1 Dissostichus eleginoides
ACTGGGTTTAGCTCTGGTTGGGTCTCACTGGGTTTAGCTCTGGTTGGGTCTCACGGGTTTAGCTCTGGTTGGGTCTGACTGGGTTTAGCTCTGGTTGGGTCTCACTGGGTTTAGCTCTGGTTGGGTCTCACTGGGTTTAGCTCTGGTTGGGTCTCACTGGGTTTATCTCTGGTTGAGTCTCACTGGGTTTATCTCTGGTTGGGTCTCACTGGGTTTAGCTCTGGTTGGGTCTCACTGGGTTTAGCTCTGGTTGGGTCTCACTGGGTTTAGCTCTGGTTGGGTCTGACTGGGTTTAGCTCTGGTTGGGTCTGACTTGGTTTAGCTCTGGTTGGGTCTGACTGGGTTTAGCTCTGGTTGGTTCTCACTGGGTTTAGCTCTGGTTGGGTCTGACTGGGTTTAGCTCTGGTTGGGTCTGACTGGGTTTAGCTCTGGTTGGGTCTCACTGGGTTTAGCTCTGGTTGGGTCTCACTGGGTTTAGCTCTGGTTGGGTCTCACTGGGTTTAGCTCTGGTTGGGTCTCACTGGGTTTAGCTCTGGTTGGGTCTGACTGGGTTTAGCTCTGGTTGGGTCTGACTGGGTTTAGCTCTGGTTGGGTCTTTACACACATCTGCTAACATGCTACTGCTGACATGCTAACATGTGTATTCAATGGTGCTAACATGCTAACGTGCTAACAGCCAATGTGCTGTCTCTGCAGAAGTACCGTTACCAGGACGATGAGACTTTGCCTGCCGATCCCAGCCCCGGTCACATGACCCACGGACGCAGCACCGAGCTGAGCCACACACACCTGGACGGATACACACACCCTGCAGCTCTCACCGTACGTACACACACACACACACGCGCACACACACACACACACACCAACACTCTTTTAAAAGTTCAAGGGGTCCTTGAATAGGTACTTGTGGTTTGTCAGAGAAACAGCCTCACCAGAGTATTTCAGATTAGAAATATGATTGATTAGATGATGTGTGTGTGGTGTGTGAGCCCTGCAGACACACAGGAAGAACATAACGAAACAGAAGAACATGATAGCAGAACTGTAGAGGCTGATCTAGGTCGACATCGGAACTGTAGGGGTTTCAGACTCATCAGGATCAGGACCAGGATCAGGATAAGGATCAGAATCAGGATCAGGATCAGAATCAGGATCAGGATCAGAATCAGGATCAACATCTGGATCAGGATCCTAGAGCAAGTTTGATAAGTGTTGAAGATCCTTGAGGTCCTTGAGGAAGCTGCATACGTTTATAAGTTGTTCCAGAGGTTAAACATGTCCTTGAGAGAGTTTGAGAGGTCCTTGAGGTCCTGATAATTGTTTGAGAGGTGTTTAGGAAGTTGAAGAAATTTGAGAGGTCTTTGGAAGTTGGAAAGGACCTGTCAAGGTTTTCAAGGTCTTGGAGGTCCTGATAATTGTTTGAGAGGCCCTTGAAGAAGGTCAGGAGGTTTGAGAGACCCTGGAAGAAGGTCAGGAGGTTTCAGAGGTCTTTAGGAAGTTGAGGAAGTTTGAAAGGTCTTTGGGAAGTTGGAGAGGACCTGTCAAGGTTTTCAAGGTCTTTGAGGTCCTGATAATTGTTTGAGAGGCCTTTGAATAAGGTCAGGAGGTTTGAGAGGTCTTTAAGAAGTTGAGTAAGTTTGAGAGACCCTTGAAGAAGGTCAGGAGGTTTGAGAGGTCTTTGGGAAGTTGGAGAGGACTTGTCAAGGTTGTCAAGGTCCTTGAGGTCCTTAAAGATGTGTTTGTGGGCTGTGACTCACATGAGTTTGACCCCAGGATCATGTGGAAGCATGGATCTGGATTCTGCTGTGATTCAATATACATGTTTCTAAATAAGCAGAACCCCCCCTCATGAAAGTGTTTTGTCTAAAGGTTTTGGTCTGTGCTGGTCCTCTGCAGGAGGTCTTGATTCTGGTTTCTCTAGTTGCAGGAAGTCTTGATTCTGGTTTCTCTAGTTGCAGGAGTTCTTGATTCTAGTTTCTCTAGTTGCAGGAAGTCTTGATTCTGGTTTCTCTAGTTACAGGAGGTCTTGATTCTGGTTTCTCTAGTTGCAGGAGGTCTTGGTTCTGGTTTCTCTAGTTACAGAAGGTCTTGATTCTGGTTTCTCTAGTAGCAGGAGGTCTTGATTCTGGTTTCTCTAGTTGTAGGAGGTCTTGGTTCTGGTTTCTCTAGTTACAGGAGGTCTTGATTCTGGTTTCTCTAGTAGCAGGAGGTCTTGATTCTGGTTTCTCTAGTTGCAGGAGTTCTTGATTCTAGTTTCTCTAGTTACAGGAGGTCTTGATTCTGGCTTCTCTAGTTGGTCTTGATTCTGGTTTCTCTAGTTGCAAGAGGTCTTGATTCTGGTTTCTCTAGTTGCAGGAGTTCTTGATTCTAGTTTCTCTAGTTGCAGGAGGTCTTGATTCTGTTTTCTCTAGTTACAGGAGGTCTTGATTCTGGCTTCTCTAGTTGGTCTTGATTCTGGTTTCTCTAGTTACAGGAGGTCTTGATTCTGGTTTCTCTA
>JASDAP010000051.1:380910-428410 GCA_031216635.1 Dissostichus eleginoides
TTTCAGCTGCTCTCTCTTTTCCCGTATTGGTTGGTGTTGGTGCTCCTGGTTCCTCTTCTCCCCTAACAAAGGATTCCTCCCCTCTCCCCCTGAGCGAGGGAGGGATGTGCTGAGCCGTCCGTCATGTCGGAGGCTTCGTTAGGAAGGGACGGCTAACGAGCTTAACGAGCGTCTTCTTCCGCTGCTGCTGCTGCTCGTTAATTATTCATCCGTCACTCCATCTCCATCCGTCCTTATGTAACAGCCTGCAGAGAGACAGACAGGCGAGAGACAGACAGGCGAGGGGGAGACAGGGGGAGATGTTTGTGTCCGTGTGGTACGCCAAGAAGATGGGAAGACGCTTCATCAACAACGTGAGGAAAGCTAAGAGACACAGGCAGAGGATGATGGTAGGAACCGCTCACAGCGCTAATTAGCTCCCAGCAGCCTGATTGGCTCCAGGGGGAGGGGCCAATCAGGCTGTAATGGGACAGAGTCTCTTCTCTGATTGGATGAACCGTGTCTCCAAAATGATCTTAAGGTGCCAGCCGTTGTGTTGTGTCGTAGGTCAAAGGTCGCGTGGATGGTCGGCTGAGTTCACCTGATATAACTAATGCTAGCTGCTGTTAGCCTCCTCTGAAGCTAATCATTTCTGTTGGTTAGCTCGATGGTTTGTTTAACTCAAAGTAACTCCAGATATTTTTATTTGACTTAGGTTAGCTTCCTGTTAGCTTAGTTTCACCACAATGAGAAGCCACACCAGGATGCTGGCTTCTCAATGTGGACTTTAGTAAACTAACAGACTGTTAGCGTGGAATTTAGTGAAAAACAAGACTTGAGCATTTCATGTATAAAATAACTATTAGCATTGACATTAGTAAGCTACTGATCTGTTAGCACTTAATTAAGAAAATTAGCGTGCCACTAAACTGCTAGCGTTTATAAGCAACATGACTGTTAGCTTCCACTGAAGCTAGGCTAACTACATGTATTTGACGTCCAGCATCTGTCGTTGTTTATTTGACTTGAACTAACAGCTGTAGATGTCTATATTTGACTGATGTTAGCTTCATGCTAGCGTATGGCTTCTATTGTTGGTTTTGGTAAATTGCTAAGTTAGTTAGCAGCTACAGACTTTAAATACTCTTCTCCTTCAGTCGAGAGCTGTCGGGGGAAATGAGGAAGGGTTTAATTAATTCAGAGTGAGCAGTTGTATAACACTGAAGCTGCTCAGAACACGGATTCAGCTCCTCATGGTTTCCACCGTCTGCAGGCTTTTATTGGAAATGATAGATCGTCCTTCTGGTGCAAATACATTCAAAAAGGAGATTTACAAATACTCACTTTCAGTCCCTTAAGTGGACCTGCTGTCCCCGCCGAAGATACGCTCTTAGTTTCAGATTCATGAAATGTTTATGGTGTTTTCTTGGCTTTTTGTGCCATGAAAATCCTGATTGTGTTGACCCTTAAATGGTGTCTGTGTCCTGGGGGTCATGCAGTGTCCATGTGTAAGACAGGTGTAATAGGATGGGTGTAATATTGGTATAATAGGGGTGTAACATGGGTGAAATATTGATATAATAGGGGTGTAACATGGGTGTAATATTGGTATAATAGGGGTGTAACATGGGTGAAATATTGGTATAATAGGGGTGTAACATGGGTGTAATATTGGTATAATAGGGGTGTAACATGGGTGTAATATTGGTATAATAGGGGTGTAATAGGATGGGTGTAATATTGGTATAATAGGGGTGTAATAGGATGGGTGTAATATTGGTATAATAGGGGTGTAACATGGGTGTAATATTGGTAATAATAGGGGTGTAACATGGGTGTAATATTGGTATAATGTGTAACATGGGTGTAATATTGGTATAATGTGTAACATGGGTGAAATGACGGTGTTATACGACTGTAATAATATGGGTGTAACATCCAAATTGTGATTGCCCATTGAATGGTTCGAGATAACCCGCATGCATGAGGTTGTGACCTAAGAAATGCTTTTATTTTGAAATTCCATGAAATATGTTAATGGTATTTTGATATTTGATGAACCTGACAGTGTGTCGTCAGAACGTGGTATAATCACAGTTATATCACATTAATATGTGTATTATTAAAGGTATATATTAATACATGTAGTATATTAGATGTTATTCATGTAGTGAGCTCTATAGTGTATTATATATATATATATATATTAGATGTTGTTAATGTAGTGAGCTCTATAGTGTATTATATATATATATATATATATTAGATGTTATTAATGTAGTGAGCTCTATAGTGTGTTATATATATATATATATATATATATATTAGATGTTGTTAATGTAGTGAGCTCTATAGTGTGTTATATATATATATATATATATTAGATGTTGTTAATGTAGTGAGCTCTATAGTGTATTAATATAATATATATTAGATGTTGTTAATGTAGTGAGCTCTATAGTGTATTATATATATATATTAGATATTATTGAGCTCTGACCACAGACTTCTACAGGAAGTGATGTAAGACACTAAAGAGAGAGAGGAGGTGGTTGCCGTGGCGACAGTCCCAGTTGCCGAGGTAACCGGCCCCCTGAGGGCCCGACAGCTGTTGCCATGGCGTTGCCGTGGAGACGGGCAGTTAGCAGCACAGGAGCCGATTTAAAATAAATAATAACAAAAATGTTTTTGTGTTTTTTCAGATGAACGGATCCGAGGGAGAGCTGGAGTACGAGGAGATCACTTTGGAGAGGGTGAGAAGACCATCATATACCATCATATACCATCATATATACTGTAGTACACACTGTAACACGGGGAGATCACTTTGGAGAGGGTGAGAAGACCATCATATACCATCATATACCATCATATACCATCATATACCATCATATACCATCATATACCATCATATACCATCATATATACTGTAGTACACACTGTAACACGGGGAGATCACTTTGGAGAGGGTGAGAAGACCATCATATACCATCATATACCATCATATACCATCATATATACTGTAGTACACACTGTAACATGGGGAGATCACTTTGGAGAGGGTGAGAAGACCATCATATACCATATACCATATACCATCATATACCATCATATACCATCATATACCATCATATACCATCATATATACTGTAGTACACACTAATATCTAATAATAAACACACTGTGTATATCTGCCCGATGAACCCACAATAATCTGCTTTGATTTAATCACAATTACCTAAAGCAGAATCACCTGCACCTAAAAGGTGTATTATTGAGCTAACGAGCTAACGAGCTAACGAGCTAACAGCTTCAAATCTCCTGTTTGGTTGATCAGAGCTAAGCTAACATGTAGCTGCTGTATCATCACTCAAAATAACTAAGTGCTCTGAATGATACATGAATACCTTTACACACACACACACACACACTCTCACTCACTCACTCACTCACTCACTCACTCACTCACTCACTCACTCACTCACACACACCACACACACACACACACACACACTCTCTCTCTCTCTCTCTCACTCACTCACTCACTCACTCACTCACTCACTCACTCACACACACACACACACACACACACACAGACGCTGAGTTATTTGTGTTGGGGCTGATTTCAGACTCAGATATAAAGTCTGACAGCAGACTTATTTTTGGAAACCTCTCAGAAATCAAAGTGCTGAACTTTAACCTGACGCTCACTGCTGTTTCTGCATGGAAACACATCAGTATTCATGTTGTGTTGCTGTTAGGGTGTATTCATGTTGTGTTGCTGTTAGGGTGTATTCATGTTGTGTTGCTGTTAGGGTGTATTCATGTTGTGTTGCTGTTAGGGTGTATTCATGTTGTGTTGCTGTTAGGGTGTATTCATATTGTGTTGCTGTTACGGTGTATTAATGTTGTGTTGCTGTTACAGTGTATTAATTTTGTGTTGCTGTTACAGTGTATTAATGTTGTGTTGCTGTTAGGGTGTATTCATGTTGTGTTGCTGTTAGGGTGTATTCATGTTGTGTTGCTGTTAGGGTGTATTCATGTTGTGTTGCTGTTGGGGTGTATTAATGTTGTGTTGCTGTTAGGGTGTATTCATGTTGTGTTGCTGTTAGGGTGTATTAATGTTGTGTTGCTGTTACGGTGTATTCATGTTGTGTTGCTGTTGGGGTGTATTAATGTTGTGTTGCTGTTAGGGTGTATTAATGTTGTGTTGCTGTTAAGGTGTATTCATGTTGTGTTGCTGTTACGGTGTATTCATGTTGTGTTGCTGTTAGGGTGTATTAATGTTGTGTTGCTGTTAAGGTGTATTAATGTTGTGTTGCTGTAAGGGTGTATTCATGTTGTGTTGCTGTTAGGGTGTATTCATGTTGTGTTGCTGTTACAGTGTATTAATGTTGTGTTGCTGTTAGGGTGTATTCATGTTGTGTTGCTGTTAGGGTGTATTAATGTTGTGTTGCTGTTAGGGTGTATTCATGTTGTGTTGCTGTTAGGGTGTATTCATGTTGTGTTGCTGTTAGGGTGTATTAATGTTGTGTTGCTGTTAGGGTGTATTAATGTTGTGTTGCTGTTAGGGTGTATTCATGTTGTGTTGCTGTTAGGGTGTATTCATTTTGTGTTGCTGTTACGGTGTATTAATGTTGTGTTGCTGTTACGGTGTATTAATGTTGTGTTGCTGTTACGGTGTATTAATGTTGTGTTGCTGTTAGGCTGTATTAATGTTGTGTTGCTGTTAGGGTGTATTAATGTCGTGTTGCTGTTGGGGTGTATTAATGTTGTGTTGCTGTTAGGGTGTATTAATTTTGTGTTGCTGTTAAGGTGTATTCATGTTGTGTTGCTGTTAGGGTGTATTCATGTTGTGTTGCTGTTACAGTGTATTAATGTTGTGTTGCTGTTACAGTGTATTAATGTTGTGTTGCTGTTAGGGTGTATTAATGTTGTGCTGCTGTTGGGGTGTATTAATGTTGTGTTGCTGTTACGGTGTATTAATGTTGTGTTGCTGTTAGGGTGTATTAATGTTGTGTTGCTGTTACAGTGTATTAATGTTGTGTTGCTGTTACGGTGTATTAATGTTGTGTTGCTGTTAGGGTGTATTAATGTTGTGTTGCTGTTACGGTGTATTAATGTTGTGTTGCTGTTAGAGTGTATTAATGTTGTGTTGCTGTTACAGTGTATTAATGTTGTGTTGCTGTTACGGTGTATTAATGTTGTGTTGCTGTTACGGTGTATTCATGTTGTGTTGCTGTTACGGTGTATTAATGTTGTGTTGCTGTTACGGTGTATTCATGTTGTGTTGCTGTTACGGTGTATTAATGTTGTGTTGCTGTTACGGTGTATTCATGTTGTGTTGCTGTTACAGTGTATTAATGTTGTGTTGCTGTTACGGTGTACTAATGTTGTGTTGCTGTTACGGTGTATTAATGTTGTGTTGCTGTTAGGGTGTACTAATGTTGTGTTGCTGTTAGGGTGTACTAATGTTGTGTTGCTGTTACGGTGTACTAATGTTGTGTTGCTGTTACGGTGTATTAATGTTGTGTTGCTGTTACGGTGTACTAATGTTGTGTTGCTGTTAGGGTGTATTAATGTTGTGCTGCTGTTACGGTGTACTAATGTTGTGTTGCTGTTACGGTGTATTAATGTTGTGTTGCTGTTACGGTGTACTAATGTTGTGTTGCTGTTACGGTGTACTAATGTTGTGTTGCTGTTACGGTGTACTAATGTTGTGTTGCTGTTAGGGTGTATTAATGTTGTGTTGCTGTTACGGTGTATTAATGTTGTGTTGCTGTTACGGTGTACTAATGTTGTGTTGCTGTTATGGTGTACTAATGTTGTGTTGCTGTTAGGGTGTATCAATGTTGTGTTGCTGTTACGGTGTACTAATGTTGTGTTGCTGTTACGGTGTACTAATGTTGTGTTGCTGTTACGGTGTACTAATGTTGTGTTGCTGTTACGGTGTACTAATGTTGTGTTGCTGTTAGGGTGTATTAATGTTGTGTTGCTGTTACGGTGTATTAATGTTGTGTTGCTGTTACGGTGTACTAATGTTGTGTTGCTGTTAGGGTGTATTAATGTTGTGTTGCTGTTACGGTGTACTAATGTTGTGTTGCCGTTAGGGTGTATTAATGTTGTGTTGCTGTTACGGTGTATTAATGTTGTGTTGCTGTTACGGTGTACTAATGTTGTGTTGCTGTTACGGTGTATCAATGTTGTGTTGCTTTACGGTGTACTAATGTTGTGTTGCTGTTACGGTGTACTAATGTTGTTTTGCTGTTAGGGTGTACTAATGTTGTGTTGCTGTTACGGTGTACTAATGTTGTGTTGCTGTTACGGTGTACTAATGTTGTGTTGCTGTTACGGTGTACTAATGTTGTGTTGCTGTTACGGTGTACTAATGTTGTGTTGCTGTTAGGGTGTACTAATGTTGTGTTGCTGTTACGGTGTACTAATTTTGTGTTGCTGTTACGGTGTATTAATGTTGTGTTGCTGTTACGGTGTATTAATGTTGTGTTGCTGTTACGGTGTACTAATGTTGTGTTGCTGTTACGGTGTATTAATGTTGTGTTGCTGTTACGGTGTATTAATGTTGTGTTGCTGTTACGGTGTATTAATGTTGTGTTGCTGTTACGGTGTACTAATGTTGTGTTGCTGTTACGGTGTACTAATGTTGTGTTGCTGTTACGGTGTACTAATGTTGTGTTGCTGTTACGGTGTATTAATGTTGTGTTGCTGTTACGGTGTACTAATGTTGTGTTGCTGTTACGGTGTACTAATGTTGTGTTGCTGTTACGGTGTATTAATGTTGTGTTGCTGTTACGGTGTACTAATGTTGTGTTGCTGTTACGATGTACTAATGTTGTGTTGCTGTTACGGTGTATTAATGTTGTGTTGCTGTTACGGTGTACTAATGTTGTGTTGCTGTTACGGTGTATTAATGTTGTGTTGCTGTTACAGTGTACTAATGTTGTGTTGTGTTCAGGGAAACTCTGGACTGGGCTTCAGTATCGCAGGAGGGACCGATAACCCTCACATTGGAGACGACCCGTCCATCTTCATCACTAAGATCATCCCGGGAGGAGCCGCCGCTCAGGACGGCCGCCTGCGGTACGCCTGTTCTTTACCTGTTATTTACCTGTCAATCATCCTGCTGACAACTAGACGCACTCTTAGCTACGCTCAGAGGCTAACGTTGTCTTTGTTTGTTAGTATCACAACAAACAGGTTATAAATGCTAACTTAACGTAGAGCCTTTTCTGAACAATACATTGTTTTTCTTTTTGACCTCATGTAGAGTTTGCGTAGTTGACACTATTTTAAACTTTTTTACTTGATTCACGGAATGAACAGAATGACCTGTTAGTTAGACCATCTCTCTCTAATCCTAACATTTCCTTTTCCTTAAAGTAACTACAGAAACCTGCAAACCTTTTCCAGTCGGACGGATTGTGTTTGTAGCTTTTTGTAGCTCAATGCTAGGAGACGGCTTTGTTTCCACATTGACCTGCTTCCCCCCTGACCCTGACCTGAGGATCCTTCCTGTCTGCAGGGTGAACGACAGCATCGTGTTCGTGAATGACGTGGACGTGCGCGAGGTGACGCACTCCCTAGCCGTGGAGGCCCTGAAGGAGGCGGGGCCGGTGGTGCGGCTGTACGTCCTGCGGCGGCGCCTGGCCAGCGAACGCATCACGCAGATCAAACTGATGAAGGGCCCCAAAGGTAGGCAGGAAGTGACCTTTGACCTGCACAGGTGGGAAGAAGTGGAGTACAAATACTTAGTTACTGTACTTAAGTACATTTTTCTGGTATCAGTACTTTACTCCACTACTTATTTTTCTGACGACTTTTTACTTTTACTTCTTACATTTTGAACACAAATACCTGTACTTTCTACTTCTTACATGTTGAACACAAATACCTGTACTTTCTACTTCTTACATTTTGAACACAAATACCTGTACTTTCTACTTCTTCCATGTTGAACACAAATACCTGTACTTTCTACTTCTTACATGTTGAACACAAATACCTGTACTTTCTACTTCTTACATGTTGAACCCAAATACCTGTACTTTCTACTTCTTACATTTTGAACCCAAATACCTGTACTTTCTACTTCTTCCATGTTGAACCCAAATACCTGTACTTTCTACTTCTCACATGTTGAACCCAAATACCTGTACTTTCTACTTCTCACATGTTGAACCCAAATACCTGTACTTTCTACTTCTTACATGTTGAACACAAATACCTGTACTTTCTACTTCTTACACTTTGAACCCAAATACCTGAACTTTCTACTTCTTACATTTTGAACACAAATACCTGTACTTTCTACTTCTTACACTTTGAACCCAAATACCTGTACTTTCTACTTCTTCCATGTTGAACCCAAATACCTGTACTTTCTACTTCTTCCATGTTCCAAACAGGCTGGTTCCTTTAGTCTGAATGTGTGTTTGGTGGCGTGATCATTATTATTTAGAGTCATTGCGTGCCTATTGATTTGAACACGATCCGTGTATCCATCATTTCCTGGTCTTCTCTAAAGAAGAGGGACCAATGAAAACGTTGTCATGTTGCCGTTGTTCAGCATGGAAACATTCATTAGCTAACAATGACATTATTGTTCTATTAATATAAAGGGAGGTCAGGTACTCTTTAAAACAGCTGCTAGTTATGGGTACTTTTTACTGAAGTACATTTCAAAGCCTCTTTACTTTTACTTGACTAAAGAAGTTTAGTCAGTACTTCTACTTTCACCAGAGTATTTTTAAACACGAGTATCTGTACTTGAAAACAAAACTGACTTTTTCTCAAAATCCCGACTTTTTCTCAAAAATCAGACTTTTTCTCAAAAATCAGACTTTCTCAAAAATCAGACTTTTTCACAAAATTATGACTTTCTTAAAAATCTGACTTTCTCAAAATCTGACTTTTTCTCAAAAATCTGACTTTTTCTTAAAAATCTGACTTTTCCTTAAAAATATGACTTTTCCTCAAAAATATGACTTTTTCTCAAAAATATGACTTTTTCTCAAAAATATGACTTTTTCTCAAAAAAATGACTTTTTTTTAAAAATCTCGACTTTCTCTTAAAAATCTCGACTTTCTCAAAATCTTAAAAAAATTCTGACTTTATTTAAAAAATCAGACTTTCTCAAAAATCAGACTTTCTCAAAAATCAGACTTTCTCAAAAATCAGACTTTCTCAAAAATCAGACTTTTTCACAAACTTATGACTCAAAATCTCCAAATCCTGACTTTTTCTCCAAATCCCGACTTTTTCTCAAAAATCAGACTTTTTCTCAAAAATCAGACTTTTTCTCAAAAATCAGACTTTTTCTCAAAAATCAGACTTTCTCAAAAATCAGACTTTTTCTCAAAATTATGACTTTTTCTCAAAATCTGACTTTTTCTTAAAAATCTGACTTTCTCAAAATTATGACTTTTTCTCAAAAATCTCAAATCAGACTTTTTCACAAAATTATCACTTTCTCAAAATCTGAGTTTGTCTTAAAAATCTGACTTTTTCTTAAAAATCTGACTTTTTCTTAAAAATCTGAATTTTTCTTAAAAATCTGACTTTTTCTTAAAAATCTGACTTTTTCTTAAAAATCTGACTTTTTCTTAAAATCCCGACTTTTTCTCAAAATCCATCCTGTCATATGCCTAAAACAGTTCTGATGCTCTTCTACGTAATCATACATCCTGTCATGTACACAGCTACAGTTGGGGTACCTTTGTTATCATGTGTACTCTGATGTTGGAGGAGGATATTCAGGATGTCCCCAACACCTCCAGCTGATGGTTCCTGTTTCTAACGGCCTGCAGGTCTGGGCTTCAGCATCGCGGGCGGAGCAGGAAACCAACACGTCCCCGGAGACAACAGCATATACGTAACCAAGATCATCGAGGGGGGGGCGGCACACCGAGACGGACGCCTGCAGATCGGGGACAAGATACTGGCGGTACGTAAATATAAATATATATATAATATCTATAATAGCTTCTACTGAGCGTAGCTTCTACGGAGCGTAGCTTCTACGGAGCAGAGCTTCTACGGAGCGCAGCTTCTACGGAGCGTAGATTCTACGGAGCACAGCTCCGTAGAAGCGTAGATTCTACGGAGCACAGCTTCTACGGAGCACAGCTTCTACGGAGCACAGCTTCTACTGAGCGTAGCTTCTACTGAGCAGAGCTTCTACGGAGCGTAGCTTCTACTGAGCAGAGCTTCTACGGAGCGTAGCTTCTACGGAGCGGAGCTTCTACTGAGCGTAGCTTCTACGGAGCGGAGCTTCTACGGAGCGTAGCTTCTAATGAGCGGAGCTTCTACGGAGCGTAGCTTCTACTGAGCGTAGCTTCTACTGAGCAGAGCTTCTACGGAGCGTAGCTTCTACGGAGCGTAGCTTCTACTGAGCAGAGCTTCTACGGAGCGTAGCTTCTACGGAGCGGAGCTTCTACGGAGCGTAGCTTCTACGGAGCGGAGCTTCTACGGAGCATAGTTTCTAATGAGCGGAGCTTCTACGGAGCGTAGCTTCTACTGAGCGTAGCTTCTACTGAGCGGAGCTTCTACGGAGCGTAGCTTCTACTGAGCGTAGCTTCTACTGAGCAGAGCTTCTACTGAGCGTAGCTTCTACTGAGCAGAGCTTCTACGGAGCGTAGCTTCTACGGAGCAGAGCTTCTACGGAGCGTAGCTTCTACTGAGCAGAGCTTCTACTGAGCAGAGCTTCTACGGAGCGTAGCTTCTACGGAGCGTAGCTTCTACGGAGCAGAGCTTCTACTGAGCGTAGCTTCTACTGAGCAGAGCTTCTACTGACCAGAGCTTTTACGGAGCAGAGCTTCATCTTCATCATCTAGACTGAAGAGCTCTAACTGATCATAGCTTCATCTTCATCATCTAGACTGTAGAGCTCTAACTGATCATAGCTACATCTTCATCATCTAGACTGAAGAGCTCTAACTGATCATAGCTTCATCTTCATCATCTAGACTGTAGAGCTCTAACTGATCATAGCTACATCTTCATCATCTAGACTGAAGAGCTCTAACTGATCATAGCTTCAACTTCATCATCTAGACTGAAGAGCTTCTACTGAGCATAGCTTCATCTTCATCATCTAGACCAGGGATGGGCAACTTTGAGGATAGTGAGGGCCAAAACAAAATGTCCTCACTACCAGAGGGCCACTTTGTGACCATTCACTTCCATCGGCAGGATACTATATCCACAACATTTAAATAGCCAACTTTAGCTACTAATCTAATGAAAATAACTAAATATATATAGGCAATAAATGTTTATTGTACCAAACACCAACACTGAGTTTAACAACGAATATTCATCTTTGTATTGTGTTTCTATGCTTCCCTCACATTCCATACATAAAACCATGAACATATGCATTTTTCTGAACTCCACCCACAGCTGGATCAGTACGCTGTACATCTTAATGAGATACTTGTGGCCTCTCCTGCTGCTGCACAATAGACTGAATGTCAATATCAACATTTGTACATCCGATTTGCATGAGATGGAACAGTGTCTCATCTGTCAGTCTGTTTCTCTCCCTTGACTTGATGTGCTTCATCATAGAGAAGTTGCTCTCGCAGATGTAAGTGCTGCCAAACATGCTGGCCATTGAGGGCGCAAAATCCCTGAGGAGTGGAAAGCGGGACTCGGGTAGCAGTCTCCAAAAGGAAATTCCCCTCTCCTGGCGCTTTGCTGGAAAGGGGTCTGACTGTAGTTCGCACATTTCAAGCTGCAACTCAGGGGGCTGCTCGATGATTGTAGCAGAGAGGGGGTTAGTGAATAACTCGATGCGTGGCTGCATGGTGTGGAAATCTTGAAAGCGCTTCTTAAACTGCTGCTGCAGTGTTTCTATGTCGGCTCTGTACTTGGGTAATGTGTTCTCACATTCGGGGGCATCTTTGCGCGTCTCTTCACATGATGGGAAGTGCGCCAGATTAGGACGGTCGGCTGAAAATCCGTCTTTAAACAGCGTCAGTTTAGTAACAAATGCGTTCATGTGCGCATATAGATCCGACACGGTTTGGCATCTTCCCTGTAACCGCATATTCAGGTGATTAAGATGTGAGGTAATGTCCGCAAGGAAAGCCATGTTGAGAAGAAAATCTGTATTCCTGAGTTTTGCGCAGTACGCACTTGTATCACATTGGATGGTGTCCTCCAAGAACACAGGGATTTTTTTTTTTTCTGCGCGTAGCGCAAAAAACCTCTCCAAGCATTTTCCACGCTCATCCACCTTATCTCTGTGTGCATCTGTAAATCGCCGTACGCGGCGTTCACTTCATCCAAAAAGGCTATACACTTCCTGTGATTGAGAGACCGGTTCCCTCCTCCAATGAGATTAGTAGTCTTGGTAACTAAATCCATGACATGGCTAAAGTTAATTGATTTGGCACACAGAGCCTCCTGCAATATCAAAATGAAATTTAATTTAGCTTGATTTTTTTTACAAAGAATGCCCACATTCAAAACCATTAGAATAGCTAACAATAACGTTACCCACCCGATGTATGATGCAGTGCAGTATTGGACAGTCAACGCCACTCTGGCGGAGGAGGCCGGCGAATCCAGTGCGCTTTCCTTGCATTGCTGGCGCACCATCGGTAACAACAGCTGAGAGCTTGTCAAAGCCTCCGTGCGCACTTACAACATTTTCAACAGCGGCGAAAATATCTTGTCCTTTGGTAGTGCCATGCAAAGAAGCCAGTTTCAATAACTCCTCGTGCACTTCAAATGAACTGTTAATGGCCCGTGTGTAGTGAGAAGCTGGCTCACATCAGTCATATGCTCTCATCCAACGCTAAGGAAAAGTATGCACAGTCATGCATGACTTGTTTACCTTTTGTTCGACATGATTTTGTATATCAAATATTCTTCGTGTCACTGTCCGACGGGACAAAGAGACGGTTTCAAAGTTTTTAGCATGTTGTCATCTCCGAATGCTTTAGCCATCTGGACTGCACAACTCTTCCCATTTCGCTGTCAGACAGGGGCTTCTTAGCTTTAGCAAGCTCAAGGGAAATGGCATAAAAGACGCCGTGAGAGACATTGCTGTGTAGTCGTGGCTCTGGTAAAAAAGGTCTGCTGCTGGGATATTTTCCCTTTTAGTCAGCGACGATGGCGACTCTGGCAGCTCTGTGTACTTTTCATATTTGTCTTCATGGGTGCTGTTGTAGTGGCGACTTAAATTGTAGTCCTTCATTGCCGATTTAGTTTCAAGACACACCAAACACATAGGTTTGCCTTTGAATTCTGTAAACAGATCATCTATTTCCCATTTTGGCTGAAAGAGACGGTTTTCTAGGTTCAGTTTTCTTTTTGGGCGCTCATGTTTCTTTTCCCGCTAACGAGAGGAAAGCCGCGAGGTCAACAGAAGACAATATACACTTGGCTGCAGGCCTCATGAATTTGGGGGGAGCGCCCTCTAGCGGTGAATATTATGAATTACAAGTGAGGTCTGGTTCAAATTATTTGCTTGTTTACAACTGTGAAACCAATACATTTTTCTAAATTGACTCGCGGGCCGCACAAAGTGAGGGCGGTGGCCACATGCGGCCCGAGGGCCGCCAGTTGCCCATCCCTGATCTAGACTGTAGAGCTCTAACTGATCAGAGCTTAATCTTCATCATCTAGACTGTAGAGCTCTAACTGATCATAGCTTCATCTTCATCATCTAGACTGTAGAGCTCTAACTGATCAGAGCTTAATCTTCATCATCTAGACTGAAGAGCTCTAACTGATCATAGCTTCATCTTCATCATCTAGACTGTAGAGCTCTAACTGATCAGAGCTTAATCTTCATCATCTAGACTGTAGAGCTCTAACTGATCATAGCATCATCTTCATCATCTAGACTGTAGAGCTCTAACTGATCATAGCATCATCTTCATCATCTAGACTGAAGAGCTTTAACTGATCATAGCTTCATCTTCATCATCTAGACTGAAGAGCTCTAACTGATCATAGCTTCATCTTCATCATCTAGACTGTAGAGCTCTAACTGATCATAGCTTCATCTTCATCATCTAGACTGTAGAGCTCTAACTGATCATAGCTTAATCTTCATCATCTAGACTGTAGAGCTCTAACTGATCAGAGCTTAATCTTCATCATCTAGACTGTAGAGCTCTAACTGATCATAGCTTCATCTTCATCATCTAGACTGAAGAGCTCTAACTGATCAGAGCTTAATCTTCTTCATCTAGACTGTAGAGCTCTAACTGATCATAGCATCATCTTCATCATCTAGACTGAAGAGCTTTAACTGATCATAGCTTCATCTTCATCATCTAGACTGAAGAGCTCTAACTGATCATAGCTTCATCTTCATCATCTAGACTGTAGAGCTCTAACTGATCATAGCTTCATCTTCATCATCTAGACTGAAGAGCTCTAACTGATCATAGCTTCATCTTCATCATCTAGACTGAAGAGCTCTAACTGATCATAGCTTCATCTTCATCATCGAGACTGAAGTGCTCTAACTGATCATAGCTTCATCTTCATCATCTAGACTGTAGAGCACTAACTGATCATAGCTTCATCTTCATCATCTAGACTGAAGAGCTCTAACTGATCATAGCTTCATCTTCATCATCTAGACTGTAGAGCTCTAACTGATCATAGCTTCATCTTCATCATCTAGACTGAAGAGCTCTAACTGATCATAGCTTCATCTCATCATCTAGACTGAAGAGCTCTAACTGATCATAGCTTCATCTTCATCATCTAGACTGTAGAGCTCTAACTGATCATAGCTTCATCTTCATCATCTAGACTGAAGTGCTCTAACTGATCATAGCATCATCTTCATCATCTAGACTGTAGCTCTAACTGATCATAGCTTCATCTTCATCATCTAGACTGAAGAGCTCTAACTGGTCATAGCTTCATCTTCATCATCTAGACTGAAGAGCTCTAACTGATCATAGCTTCATCTTCATCATCTAGACTGTAGAGCTCTAACTGATCATAGCTTCATCTTCATCATCTAGACTGTAGAGCTCTAACTGATCAGAGCTTAATCTTCATCATCTAGACTGTAGAGCTCTAACTGATCATAGCATCATCTTCATCATCTAGACTGTAGAGCTCTAACTGATCATAGCATCATCTTCATCATCTAGACTGAAGAGCTTTAACTGATCATAGCTTCATCTTCATCATCTAGACTGAAGAGCTCTAACTGATCATAGCTTCATCTTCATCATCTAGACTGTAGAGCTCTAACTGATCATAGCTTCATCTTCATCATCTAGACTGTAGAGCTCTAACTGATCATAGCTTAATCTTCATCATCTAGACTGTAGAGCTCTAACTGATCAGAGCTTAATCTTCATCATCTAGACTGTAGAGCTCTAACTGATCATAGCTTCATCTTCATCATCTAGACTGAAGAGCTCTAACTGATCAGAGCTTAATCTTCTTCATCTAGACTGTAGAGCTCTAACTGATCATAGCATCATCTTCATCATCTAGACTGAAGAGCTTTAACTGATCATAGCTTCATCTTCATCATCTAGACTGAAGAGCTCTAACTGATCATAGCTTCATCTTCATCATCTAGACTGTAGAGCTCTAACTGATCATAGCTTCATCTTCATCATCTAGACTGAAGAGCTCTAACTGATCATAGCTTCATCTTCATCATCTAGACTGAAGAGCTCTAACTGATCATAGCTTCATCTTCATCATCGAGACTGAAGTGCTCTAACTGATCATAGCTTCATCTTCATCATCTAGACTGTAGAGCACTAACTGATCATAGCTTCATCTTCATCATCTAGACTGAAGAGCTCTAACTGATCATAGCTTCATCTTCATCATCTAGACTGTAGAGCTCTAACTGATCATAGCTTCATCTTCATCATCTAGACTGAAGAGCTCTAACTGATCATAGCTTCATCTTCATCATCTAGACTGAAGAGCTCTACTGATCATAGCTTCATCTTCATCATCTAGACTGTAGAGCTCTAACTGATCATAGCTTCATCTTCATCATCTAGACTGAAGTGCTCTAACTGATCATAGCATCATCTTCATCATCTAGACTGTAGAGCTCTAACTGATCATAGCTTCATCTTCATCATCTAGACTGAAGAGCTCTAACTGGTCATAGCTTCATCTTCATCATCTAGACTGAAGAGCTCTAACTGATCATAGCTTCATCTTCATCATCTAGACTGTAGAGCTCTAACTGATCATAGCTTCATCTTCATCATCTAGACTGAAGAGCTCTAACTGATCATAGCTTCATCTTCATCATCTAGACTGAAGAGCTCTAACTGATCATAGCTTCATCTTCATCATCTAGACTGTAGAGCTCTAACTGATCATAGCTTCATCTTCATCATCTAGACTGAAGAGCTCTAACTGATCATAGCATCATCTTCATCATCTAGACTGTAGAGCTCTAACTGATCATAGCTTCATCTTCATCATCTAGACTGAAGAGCTCTAACTGATCATAGCTTCATCTTCATCATCTAGACTGAAGAGCTCTAACTGAGCATAGCTTCATCTTCATCATCTAGACTGAAGGGCTCTAACTGATCATAGCTTCATCTTCATCATCTAGACTGAAGAGCTCTAACTGATCATAGCTTCATCTTCATCATCTAGACTGTAGAGCTCTAACTGATCATAGCTTCATCTTCATCATCTAGACTGAAGTGCTCTAACTGATCATAGCATCATCTTCATCATCTAGACTGTAGAGCTCTAACTGATCATAGCTTCATCTTCATCATCTAGACTGAAGAGCTCTAACTGGTCATAGCTTCATCTTCATCATCTAGACTGAAGAGCTCTAACTGATCATAGCTTCATCTTCATCATCTAGACTGTAGAGCTCTAACTGATCATAGCTTCATCTTCATCATCTAGACTGAAGAGCTCTAACTGAGCATAGCTTCATCTTCATCATCTAGACTGAAGAGCTCTAACTGAGCATAGCTTCATCTTCATCATCTAGACTGTAGAGCTTTAACTGATCATAGCTTCATCTTCATCATCTAGACTGAAGAGCTCTAACTGATCATAGCTTCATCTTCATCTAGACTGAAGAGCTCGTAACTGATCATAGCTTCATCTTCATCATCTAGACTGAAGAGCTCTAACTGAGCATAGCTTCATCAACATCATCTAGACTGAAGAGCTCTAACTGATCATAGCTTCATCTTCATCATCTAGACTGAAGAGCTCTAACTGATCATAGCTTCATCTTCATCATCTAGACTGTAGAGCTGTAACTGATCATAGCTTCATCTTCATCATCTAGACTGAAGAGCTTTAACTGATCATAGCATCATCTTCATCATCTAGACTGTAGAGCTCTAACTGATCATAGCTTCATCTTCATCATCTAGACTGTAGAGCTCTAACTGATCATAGCTTCATCTTCATCATCTAGACTGTAGAGCTCTAACTGATCATAGCTTCATCTTCATCATCTAGACTGTAGAGCTCTAACTGATCATAGCTTCATCTTCATCATCTAGACTGAAGAGCTCTAACTGATCATAGCATCATCTTCATCATCTAGACTGTAGAGCTCTAACTGATCATAGCTTCATCTTCATCATCTAGACCAGTGGTTCCCAAACTTTTTGTGCCCAAGGCACACCTATTGTGCAAAATAGCCCTTATAACACGTGTTATCACTCATATCATGTAAAATATCTCTAAATGTGCATAATTATTTACTAATGCCAAATAGAATGTGACAAAGACAACTATATGACTTAGTTTTTAGAGAGTACTTGTCCATGGACAAGTGAGTTTGGCAATTTACTTGTCCGAATACATTTTTCACTTGTCCAGAAAAATCGATCGGCATCGTATTTTACATTTTCCCACGGTTTTTACGGTGAGATTTTCCTGCATCACACATAGGGCTGGGTATCGTTTGGATTTGAACGATTCCGGTTATGCTTTCGATTCCGGTTCTTTTCGGTTCTCGATTCTGGTTCTTTTCGGTTCTCGATTCTGGTTCATTGAGAGGGTAAAAAGAAGTCCCATGACAAACTGGGAGAAAAACATATTTATGGAAACATTAAGTCAAATCTTTATTCCTATTTACAAATCACTTCATACTGTTTCATTTCTTACGGTTATTGAATACAATTATATAAAAATAATTGTTTAGTTAGTTCTAAGTGGTGCAGTTTGAGAATGTACAACTGGCCCAGTGTCCTCTGATGTTACACTGCAACCTGCCTGTGAGACAGAGTCCAACCACACAGTCTGTGTCCAACACATGTCCTGCAACACACGTGCTGCAGCTGCCCAGCTACTCTGTTTGGAAAAGTAAATAAATAGTATTTTCATTTCAATAATGTACTTTCTATACCCTGCTTCATAAACAATACTGACATCCTGCTCCTCCGAGTCTGGGGGTCCGGGGATGTGAGGACAGCGCGAGGACACAGACAGGGAGGCTGCTTTACTTCATAAAGGAAATGGCGGTCAATATGAACAACATAGGAGCTAAAACGCTTAATAACCTTCATTACATGTTAGAGAAAGAACATAAGAAAGTTTGACAAATATGAGGCTGTTAAACGGGCAGCGAATCCGCTGTGTGTAGAAAGAGAGAGAGAGAGAGAGCGAGAGAGAGAGAGAGAGAGAGAGAGAGAGAGAGAGAGAGAGAGAGAGAGAGAGAGAGAGAGAGAGAGAGAGAGAGAGAGAGAGAGAGAGAGAGAGAGGGACGCTGAGCTGCACCGTACAGCGATCAGCTGATACGGCAACACGATACGGAGCATAGGGAGAGAGAGCTGCGGTCCGCGGGGCTCGGCCTCCGCCTCCTGTCCTCACAACTCTTATTAATCCCGGTATTGTTGACAATTGTTATTAACTTATTTGTTCTTACTCGGAACCGAGTTTTGCTTCCCAAGCCTGCCAATGTGCTACGCGTCCCGTCCCGTCCCGTCTAACAGTACAGAAAGCGGCGAGATGCATTTCCTTAGGAATCGACAAGCAAAACCACAACAATGGCGGACACGGACAATTTACGAATGAGTTCCTTCTTTTGTAAGCTGAATTTATCAATAATTTGTCAATAAATGAGGGCGAAAAACGTCACTTGTGCGTCGGACAAGTCAATTTAAAGATCTACTTGTCCGATATTGTAAATAACACGTCCCGGACGGTGGGACGCGTGCTTTTTCGCACACTGCTGTATTATGAAATGCGTGCATACAAAGTACTGATATAGTAAATTAAAAAATAATTATTTTAGTTATTAGTTGTATATTGCAATAATAACGTATGGTTGTCACAAAATCCCACGGCACACCGTTTGGGAACCACTGATCTAGACTGTAGAGCTCTAACTGATCATAGCTTCATCTTCATCATCTAGACTGAAGAGCTCTAACTGATCATAGCTTCATCTTCATCATCTAGACTGAAGAGCTCTAACTGATCATATCTTCATCTTCATCATCTAGACTGTAGAGCTCTAACTGATCATAGCTTCATCTTCATCATCTAGACTGTAGAGCTCTAACTGATCATAGCTTCATCTTCATCATCTAGCCTGAAGAGCTCTAACTGATCATAGCTTCATCTTCATCATCTAGACTGAAGAGCTCTAACTGAGCATAGCTAAGTTGTTAGCAAAGTTAGCCCTCAGGGAGAATGTCCCTGTAATTGTAAGTCGCTCTGGATAAAAGCGTCAGCTAAATGAAATGTAATGATTGAGGTCTCTAGGTTAGCTTGTTTTTATAAAAGGGGGCGGGGCTTGTTTTATAAAAGGGGCAGGGCTACATCAGGTGATAAATGACCTGTTTGACCTCTGACAGGTTGATTGAGTTGGGTCTCTAGGTTGTTTTATAAAAGGGGGCGGGGCTACATCAGGTGATAAATTCCTCTTTGAGCTCAGGTGAACCACGTGTCCCTGGAGGACGTCCTTCACTATAAATGACCTGTGTGACCTGTTTGACCTCTGACCTCCAGGTGAACACGTGTCCCTGGAGGACGTCCTTCACTATAAATGACCTGTGTGACCTGTTTGACCTCTGACCCCAGGTGAACCACGTGTCCCTGGAGGACGTCCTTCACTATAAATGACCTGTGTGACCTGTTTGACCTCTGACCCCCAGGTGAACCACGTGTCCCTGGAGGACGTGCTTCACTATAAATGACCTGTTTGACCTCTGACCTCCAGGTGAACCACGTGTCCCTGGAGGACGTGCTTCACTAAAAATGACCTGTTTGACCTCTGACCCCCAGGTGAACCACGTGTCCCTGGAGGACGTGCTCCACTATAAATGACCTATTTGACCTGTTTGACCTCTGACCCCCAGGTGAACCACGTGTCCCTGGAGGACGTCCTTCACTATAAATGACCTGTTTGACCTGTTTGACCTCTGACCCCCAGGTGAACCAGGAGGACGTGCTTCACTATAAATGACCCGTTTGACCTCTGACCCCCAGGTGAACCACGTGTCCCTGGAGGACATCCTCCACTAAAAATGACCTCTTTGACCTGTTTGACCTCTGACCTCCAGGTGAACCACGTGTCCCTGGAGGACGTGCTCCACTATAAATGACCTGTTTGACCTGTTTGACCTCTGACCCCCAGGTGAACCACGTGTCCCTGGAGGACGTCCTTCACTATAAATGACTGTTTGACCTGTTTGCCTCTGACCCCCAGGTGAACCAGGAGGACGTGCTTCACTATAAATGACCTTTGACCTGTTTGACCTCTGACCCCCAGGTGAACCACGTGTCCCTGGAGGACGTGCTTCACTATAAATGACCTGTTTGACCTGTTTGACCTCTGACCCCCAGGTGAACCACGTGTCCCTGGAGGACGTGCTCCACTATAAATGACCTGTTTGACCTGTTTGACCTCTGACCCCCAGGTGAACCACGTGTCCCTGGAGGACGTCCTTCACTATAAATGACCTGTTTGACCTGTTTGACCTCTGACCCCCAGGTGAACCAGGAGGACGTGCTTCACTATAAATGACCTGTTTGACCTGTTTGACCTTTGACCTCCAGGTGAACCACGTGTCCCTGGAGGACGTCCTTCACTATAAATGACCTGTTTGACCTGTTTGACCTCTGACCCCCAGGTGAACCACGTGTCCCTGGAGGACTTGCTTCACTATAAATGACCTGTTTGACCTGTTTGACCTCTGACCCCCAGGTGAACCACGTGTCCCTGGAGGACGTGCTTCACTAAAAATGACCTGTTTGACCTGTTTGACCTGTTTGACCTCTGACCCCCAGGTGAACCATGTGTCCCTGGAGGACGTGCTCCATTATAAATGACTTGTTTGACCTGTTTGACCTCTGACCCCCAGGTGAACCATGTCTCCTTGGAGGACGTGCTTCACGAGGACGCGGTGGTGGCTCTGAAGAACACGGGCGAGGTGGTGTACCTGAAGGTTTCCACGCCCAACGCCCAGTACATCCAACAGGCCGACAGATACAGCCCCCCCGACCTCACCAGCTGTACGTACACTTCCTGTTTCACACAGTCATGGGTTTCATTGTGAAGGGTCGTGGATCCGATGTTACACAACACGACTAAGACAAAGAGGAGTCAAGAGAACACCGAGATGGTTGAAGTTAAATACAGCAGTATAAGACACATTCCCTTGCATCAAAGCAGTCTCATGTTGCATCTCCTGTCCCCCAGACTTTAAATATTCCCAGGTGCCATGACCCTTTCCGGCTGATACCTCACATGCCGATGTAGACAACTTGCTGCTCATATAAATAGATCGGCCTCTTTCCAGGAAACTAAATGATTAACTCTCGTATGGCTTGAAACACACGATTATATAAAACAGATTCTACAGTAGTGATGGTTTCTGTCTGCAGCCTAGGTGAGGCAAGTTCATTTATAGAGCAGCTTTCAACACAAGGCGACTCCAAGGGCTTTACCAACCAGCAGCAGAGAAAAGACCTCAGAACTGGACTGATCCACTTTCTGAGTGTTAGTGAGGAACCAGTGTAAAGACCTCAGAACTGGACTGATCCACTTTCTGAGTGTTAGTGAGGAACCAGTGTAAAGACCTCAGAACTGGACTGATCCACTTTCTTAGTGTCAGTGAGGAACCAGTGTAAAGAATTCAGAACTGTACTGATCCACTTTCTTAGTGTTAGTGAGGAATCAGTGGAAAGACCTCAGAACTGGACTGATCCTCTTTCTTAGTGTCAGTGAGGAACCAGTGTAAAGACTTCAGAACTGGACTGATCCACTTTCTTAGTGTTAGTGAGGAACCAGTGGAAAGACCTCAGAACTGTACTGATCCACTTTCTTAGTGTTAGTGAGGAATCAGTGGAAAGACCTCAGAACTGGACTGATCCTCTTTCTTAGTGTCAGTGAGGAACCAGTGTAAAGACTTCAGAACTGGACTGATCCACTTTCTTAGTGTTAGTGAGGAACCAGTGGAAAGACCTCAGAACTGGACTGATCCTCTTTCTTAGTGTTAGTGAGGATCCAGTGTAAAGACCTCAGAACTGGACTGATCCACTTTCTTAGTGTTAGTGAGGAACCAGTGTAAAGACTTCAGAACTGGACTGATCTCTTTCTTAGTGTCAGTGAGGAACCAGTGTAAAGACTTCAGAACTGGACTGATCCTCTTTCTTAGTGTTAGTGAGGAACAGTGGAAAGACCTCAGAACTGTACTGATCCACTTTCTTAGTAGTTAGTGAGGAATCAGTGGAAAGACTCAGAACTGGACTGATTCTCTTTCTAATGTCAGTGAGGAACCAGTGTAAAGACTTCAGAACTGGACTGATCCACTTTCTTAGTGTCAGTGAGGAACCAGTGGAAAGACCTCAGAACTGGACTGATCCTCTTTCTTAGTGTTAGTGAGGATCCAGTGTAAAGACCTCAGAACTGGACTGATCCACTTTCTTAGTGTTAGTGAGGAACCAGTGTAAAGACTTCAGAACTGGACTGATCCTCTTTCTTAGTGTCAGTGAGGAACCAGTGTAAAGACTTCAGAACTGGACTGATCCTCTTTCTTAGTGTCAGTGAGGAACCAGTGGAAAGACCTCAGAACTGGACTGATCCTCTTTCTTAGTGTTAGTGAGGAACCAGTGGAAAGACCTCAGAACTGGACTGATCCTCTTAGTGTCAGTGAGGAACCAGTGTAAAGACCTCAGAACTGGACTGATCCTCTTTCTTAGTGTCAGTGGGGAACCAGTGGAAAGACCTCAGAACTGGACTGATCCTCTTTCTTAGTGTCAGTGAGGAACCAGTGTAAAGACCTCAGAACTGGACTGATCCTCTTTCTTAGTGTTAGTAAGGAACCAGTGTAAAGACCTCAGAACTGGACTGATCCTCTTTCTTAGCGTTAGTGAGGAACCAGTTTATAGACTTCAGAACTGGACTGATCCTCTTTCTTAGTGTCAGTGAGGAACCAGTGTAAAGACCTCAGAACTGGACTGACCCACTTTCTTAGTGTCAGTGAGGAACCAGTGTAAAGACCTCAGAACTGGACTGACCCACTTTCTTAGTGTTAGTGAGGAACCAGTGTAAAGACCTCAGAACTGGACTGATCCACTTTCTTAGTGTTAGAGAGGAACCAGTGTAAAGACTCAGAACTGGACTGATCCACTTCTTAGTGTTAGTGAGGAACCAGTGTAAAGACTTCAGAACTGGACTGATCCTCTTCTTAGTGTCAGTGAGGAACCAGTGTAAAGACTCAGAACTGGACTGATCCACTTTCTTAGTGTTAGTGAGGAACCAGTGTAAAGACTTCAGAACTGGACTGATCTCTTTCTTAGTGTCAGTGAGGAACCAGTGTAAAGACTTCAGAACTGAGATGATCTTTCTTAGTGTCAGTGAGGAACCAGTGTAAAGACTTCAGAACTGGACTGATCCACTTTCTTAGTGTTAGTGAGGAACCAGTGTAAAGACCTCAGAACTGGACTGATCCTCTTTCTTAGTGTTAGTGAGGAATCAGCTGAAAGACCTCAGAACTGGACTGATCCTCTTTCTTAGTGTTAGTGAGGAACCAGTGTAAAGACTTCAGAACTGGACTGATCCTCTTTCTTAGTGTCAGTGAGGAACCAGTGTAAAGACTTCAGAACTGGACTGATCCACTTTCTTAGTGTCAGTGAGGAACCAGTGGAAAGACCTCAGAACTGGACTGATCCTCTTTCTTAGTGTTAGTGAGGAACCAGTGTAAAGACTTCAGAACTGGACTGATCCTCTTTCTAGTGTCAGTGAGGAACCAGTGTAAAGACTTCAGAACTGGACTGATCCTCTTTCTTAGTGTTCGTGAGGAACAGTGTAAAGACCTCAGAACTGGACTGATCCAACTTTCTTAGTGTTAGTGAGGAACCACTGTAAAGACTTCAGAACTGGACTGATCCTCTTTCTTAGTGTTAGTGAGGAACCAGTGTAAAGACTTCAGAACTGGACTGATCCTCTTTCTTAGTGTTCGTGAGGAACCAGTGTAAAGACCTCAGAACTCGACTGATCCTCTTTCTTAGTGTTAGTGAGGAACCAGTTTATAGACTCAGAACTGGACTGATCCACTTTTTAGTGTTAGTGAGGAACCAGTTTATAGACTTCAGAACTGGACTGATCCACTTTCTTAGTGTTAGTGAGGAACCAGTGTAAAGACTTCAGAACTGGACTGATCCACTTTCTTAGTGTTAGAGAGGAACCAGTGTAAAGACTTCAGAACTGGACTGATCCACTTTCTTAGTGTCAGTGAGGAACCAGTTTATAGACTTCAGAACTGGACTGATCCACTTTCTTAGTGTTAGTGAGGAACCAGTGTAAAGACCTCAGAACTGGACTGATCCACTTTCTTAGTGTTAGTGAGGAACCAGTGTAAAGACTTCAGAACTGGACTGATCCTCTTTCTTAGTGTTCGTGAGGAACCAGTGTAAAGACCTCAGAACTGGACTGATCCTCTTTCTTAGTGTTAGTGAGGAACCAGTTTATAGACTTCAGAACTGGACTGATCCACTTTCTTAGTGTTAGTGAGGAACCAGTTTATAGACTTCAGAACTGGACTGATCCACTTTCTTAGTGTTAGTGAGGAACCAGTGTAAAGACTTCAGAACTGGACTGATCCACTTTCTTAGTGTCAGTGAGGAACCAGTGTAAAGACTTCAGAACTGGACTGATCCTCTTTCTTAGTGTTAGTAAGGAACCAGTGTAAAGACCTCAGAACTGGACTGATCCACTTTCTTAGTGTTAGTGAGGAACCAGTGTAAAGACTTCAGAACTGGACTGATCCTCTTTCTTAGTGTTAGTGAGGAACCAGTGTAAAGACTTCAGAACTGGACTGATCCTCTTTCTTAGTGTTAGTGAGGAACCAGTGTAAAGACCTCAGAACTGGACTGATCCTCTTTCTTAGTGTTAGTGAGGAACCAGTGTAAAGACTTCAGAACTGGACTGATCCTCTTTCTTAGTGTTAGTGAGGAACCAGTGTAAAGACTTCAGAACTGGACTGATCCTCTTTCTTAGTGTTAGTGAGGAACCAGTGTAAAGACCTCAGAACTGGACTGATCCTCTTTCTTAGTGTTAGTGAGGAACCAGTGTAAAGACTTCAGAACTGGACTGATCCACTTTCTTAGTGTTAGTGAGGAACCAGTGTTAATGTTGATATTCATCAATGTGATGGTATTTATTAATTGTTGTTATTGTTTATACTCAGCCTACATGGAGCCGGATACCTGTGTGATTACCCAGAAGCCCCTCTGTCTCCGCGCCGGTACTCCCCCGTGCCAAGGTGCATGCTGGGAGAAGAGGAGTCCTCGCGGGAGCCTCGGCGCGTGGGGGTGCAGCGGGGGGGCAGCGGCCTGGGGTTCAACATCGTGGGGGGGGAGGACGGGGAGGGCATCTTCATCTCCTTCATCCTCTCTGGAGGACCAGCTGATCTGAGCGGGGAGCTGAGGAAGGGGGACCAGATCCTGAGCGTGAGTACAGGAAGTGACATCATAGAGACAGGAAGTGACATCATAGAGACAGGAAGTTACATCATAGAGACGTAGGGGCACCAGATCCTGAGCTTCAGTACAGGAAGTGACCTCATAGAGACAGGAAGTGACATCATAGAGACAGGAAGTGAAATCATAGAGACAGGAAGTGACATCCCAGACAAATATCAAGAGTCAACACACGAGAAACAAACAACAAACATGGAACATCACAGCAGGATCAGTGAGAGATGCTCAAAGAGCCTTCAGCGTGATCTGATCTGTAGCTCTGTGTTCACTGAGAGGAACTGGAGCACAGAGGATGCTTCAGGCTGACTGGAGCACAGAGGATGCTTCAGGCTGACTGGAGCACAGAGGATGCTTCAGGCTGACTGGAGCACAGAGGATGCTTCAGACTGACTGGAGCACAGAGGATGCTTCAGGCTGACTGGAGCACAGAGGATGCTTCAGACTGACTGGAGCACAGAGGATGCTTCAGGCTGACTGGAGCACAGAGGATGCTTCAGACTGACTGGAGCACAGAGGATGCTTCAGGCAGTCTGGAGCACAGAGGATGCTTCAGACTGACTCTGTGGCTCTTTCCTGCTGTAGCATGAAGCTGTCTGTGGCTCTCTCCTGCTGTAGCATGAAGCTGTCTGTGGCTCTCTCCTGCTGTAACATGAAGCTGTCTGTGGCTCTTTCCTGCTGTAACATGAAGCTGTCTGTGGCTCTCTCCTGCTGTAGCATGAAGCTGTCTGTGGCTCTCTCCTGCTGTAACATGAAGCTGTCTGTGGCTCTCTCCTGCTGTAACATGAAGCTGTCTGTGGCTCTTCCTGCTGTAGCATGAAGCTGTCTGTGGCTCTCTCCTGCTGTAACATGAAGCTGTCTGTGGCTCTCTCTGCTGTAACATGAAGCTGTCTGTGGCTCTCTCCTGCTGTAGCATGAAGCTGTCTGTGGCTCTCTCCTGCTGTAACATGAAGCTGTCTGTGGCTCTTTCCTGCTGTAACATGAAGCTGTCTGTGGCTCTCTCCTGCTGTAGCATGAAGCTGTCTGTGGCTCTCTCCTGCTGTAACATGAAGCTGTCTGTGGCTCTCTCCTGCTGTAACATGAAGCTGTCTGTGGCTCTCTCCTGCTGTAACATGAAGCTGTCTGTGGCTCTCTCCTGCTGTAACATGAAGCTGTCTGTGGCTCTCTCCTGCTGTAACATGAAGCTGTCTGTGGCTCTCTCCTGCTGTAGCATGAAGCTGTCTGTGGCTCTTTCCTGCTGTAGCATGAAGCTGTCTGTGGCTCTTTCCTGCTGTAGCATGAAGCTGTCTGTGGCTCTTTCCTGCTGTAGCATGAAGCTGTCTGTGGCTCTTTCCTGCTGTAGCATGAAGCTGTCTGTGGCTCTCTCCTGCTGTAGCATGAAGCTGTCTGTGGCTCTCTCCTGCTGTAACATGAAGCTGTCTGTGGCTCTCTCCTGCTGTAGCATGAAGCTGTCTGTGGCTCTTTCCTGCTGTAGCATGAAGCTGTCTGTGGCTCTTTCCTGCTGTAGCATGAAGCTGTCTGTGGCTCTTTCCTGCTGTAGCATGAAGCTGTCTGTGGCTCTTTCCTGCTGTAGCATGAAGCTGTCTGTGGCTCTCTCCTGCTGTAACATGAAGCTGTCTGTGGCTCTTTCCTGCTGTAACATGAAGCTGTCTGTGGCTCTCTCCTGCTATAGCATGAAGCTGTCTCAGGCTCTTTCCTGCTGTAGCATGAAGCTGTCTGTGGCTCTCTCCTGCTGTAACATGAAGCTGTCTGTGGCTCTTTCCTGCTGTAACATGAAGCTGTCTGTGGCTCTTTCCTGCTGTAACATGAAGCTGTCTGTGGCTCTCTCCTGCTGTAACATGAAGCTGTCTGTGGCTCTCTCCTGCTGTAGCATGAAGCTGTCTGTGGCTCTCTCCTGCTGTAACATGAAGCTGTCTGTGGCTCTCTCCTGCTGTAACATGAAGCTGTCTGTGGCTTTCCTGCTGTAACATGAAGCTGTCTGTGGCTCTTTCCTGCTGTAACATGAAGCTGTCTGTGGCTCTCTCCTGCTGTAACATGAAGCTGTCTGTGGCTCTTTCCTGCTGTAGCATGAAGCTGTCTGTGGCTCTTTCCTGCTGTAGCATGAAGCTGTCTGTGGCTCTCTCCTGCTGTAACATGAAGCTGTCTGTGGCTTTCCTGCTGTAGCATGAAGCTGTCTGTGGCTCTTTCCTGCTGTAACATGAAGCTGTCTGTGGGTCTTTCCTGCTGTAGCATGAAGCTGTCTGTGGCTCTCTCCTGCTGTAACATGATGCTGTCTGTGGCTCTTTCCTGCTGTACATGAAGCTGTCTGTGGCTCTTTCCTGCTGTAACATGAAGCTGTCTGTGGCTCTTTCCTGCTGTAACATGAAGCTGTCTGTGGCTCTTCCTGCTGTAGCATGAAGCTGTCTGTGGCTCTCTCCTGCTGTAACATGAAGCTGTCTGTGGCTCTTTCCTGCTGTAACTTGAAGCTGTCTGTGGCTCTCTCCTGCTGTAGCATGAAGCTGTCTGTGGCTTTCCTGCTGTAGCAGGAAGCTGTCTGTGGCTCTCTCCTGCTGTAACATGAAGCTGTCTGTGGCTCTCTCCTGCTGTAACATGAAGCTGTCTGTGGCTCTCTCCTGCTGTAGCATGAAGCTGTCTGTGGCTCTCTCCTGCTGTAACATGAAGCTGTCTGTGGCTCTTTCCTGCTGTAGCATGAAGCTGTCTGTGGCTCTCTCCTGCTGTAGCATGAAGCTGTCTGTGGCTCTCTCCTGCTGTAACATGAAGCTGTCTGTGGCTCTTTCCTGCTGTAACATGAAGCTGTCTGTGGCTCTCTCCTGCTGTAGCATGAAGCTGTCTGTGGCTCTCTCCTGCTGTAACATGAAGCTGTCTGTGGCTCTCTCCTGCTGTAACATGAAGCTGTCTGTGGCTCCTCCTGCTGTAACATGAAGCTGTCTGTGGCTCTCTCCTGCTGTAACATGAAGCTGTCTGTGGCTCTTTCCTGCTGTAGCATGAAGCTGTCTGTGGCTCTTTCCTGCTGTAACATGAAGCTGTCTGTGGCTCTTTCCTGCTGTAGCATGAAGCTGTCTGTGGCTCTCTCCTGCTGTAACATGAAGCTGTCTGTGGCTCTTTCCTGCTGTAACATGAAGCTGTCTGTGGCTCTCTCCTGCTGTAGCATGAAGCTGTCTGTGGCTCTTCCTGCTGTACATGAAGCTGTCTGTGGCTCTTTCCTGCTGTAACATGAAGCTGTCTGTGGCTCTCCTGCTGTAGCATGAAGCTGTCTGTGGCTCTCCTGCTGTAACATGAAGCTGTCTGTGGTTCTTTCCTGCTGTACATGAAGCTGTCTGTGGCTCTTTCCTGCTGTACATGAAGCTGTCTGTGGCTCTTTCCTGCTGTAGCATGAAGCTGTCTGTGGCTCTTTCCTGCTGTAGCATGAAGCTGTCTGTGGCTCTTTCCTGCTGTAGCATGAAGCTGTCTGTGGCTCTTTCCTGCTGTAACATGAAGCTGTCTGTGGCTCTCTCCTGCTGTAACATGAAGCTGTCTGTGGCTCTCTCCTGCTGTAACATGAAGCTGTCTGTGGCTCTTTCCTGCTGTAACATGAAGCTGTCTGTGGCTCTTTCCTGCTGTAGCATGAAGCTGTCTGTGGCTCTTTCCTGCTGTAACATGAAGCTGTCTGTGGCTCTTTCCTGCTGTAACGATGCACATTTCCCCTCTGTGGGACTAATGAAGGTATTCTGATTCTGAGTCAGGAAGTCTCTGACAGGGTGACCAACTGTCTTTGAGCAGACTTTTAACAGGTGGAGCAGTTTAGATTATAAATCATAGAGACAGGAAGTGACCTCTCAGAGACAGGAAGTGACCTCACAGAGACAGCAAGTGACCTCACAGAGACAGGAAGTGACTTCACAGAGACGGGAAGGGACCTCTCAGAGACAGGAAGTGACCTCACAGAGACAGCAAGTGACCTCACAGAGACAGGAAGTGTCTTCACAGAGACAGGAAGGGACCTCAAAGAGACAGTGGCCGTTTCTCAATGTCGAGGAGGCTTGCTTGGTAGCACATATATGCTGGGCATTTAAACAGTGATTCGGCGCCACTCGATGACATAGCATGCTTGAAATAGTGGCTCTGGAGTAGAGATGGGTGAGTCCTGATTCATCCGGATCATTAACCCGGATCCTAGTAATGAGCTGGTCGTGACGAGTCTCCCCTCTCCATTAACCCGAGTGTGGCGGCTCAATCTCCAGTTACATTTGAGTCGCCGAGAGGCTAAACTTGGCTCTCACTGTGACGCTTTTTCGGAAAGAAAGTCCATTGAAGCAATATCGTTTTAAGGATATTTAATAAACAAAATCAAAACATAGTAACTGTGGACAAAAACGGTCAACAGAAAAAGTAACAGCACAAGCTCACCCTCTGTCATCTGCACTCGACATCAAACAGGTGACTTATATAACCAAACACACACCACACCCTGTGACAATTACCGGAAGTGCTCAACAAACAAATAAAGGTGACGTAAACGAATAATAATAATACAAATACAAATAATGAATTTGAGCCAAGTAGCGTTATGGCACCTACAATACCGGCCCCTAATTATCATTTCACAAAATTATAATTACTATAATAAATGACAATACACACAAAATATACGTCCAGATCTCTTTCTTGGATTATTTGTTCAGAGTTCATATGTTGCAGTCTTTTTGGAAAAGTGATCATCTTTACTCACTAATCAGTATCAGTAAAGATGCTTAGTGGTTTGTGTGTGTGTGTAGGTGACAACTAATAAAATAGGCAAAAATAGTCCATTTAGACCTGGAAAAAGTCCTCTGACTCCTGAAGAAGGCTAACTTTGTTAATTGGTCTGCTCAGGAAACCAGTCTTGGTCTTGATCCAAAGCATACGCACGAGTCCCTTTTTGTCAATGATGGTCTCAGCAACTTTTCCAATAAGCCAGGAGTTCCGAGGCGCTGAGTCATCCATAATGATCACGATGTCTCCTGGCGTGAAGTTGCGTCTGATTTTTGACCATTTCTGTCGTTCTTGAAGTAGGGGAAGATATTCTTTAATCCACCTTTTCCAGAATAAGTCTGACATATACTGAACTTGTCTCCACCTGCGGCGAGCGTAAATGTCTTCCTTTTGAAACTGTCCGGGTGGCAGGGATGGTGTTGTCTTAAGGAGCAAAAGATGATTCGGTGTCAGTGCTTCTAGGTCGTTTAGATCTGTAGAAGCTTTGGTGATTGGACGGCTATTGAGAATAGCTTCTGCTTCACATAAGACTGTGTTAAGTCCCTCTTCGTCGAGACTTTGTACATTCAGGTGGAGTTGAGAACCTTTCGTACTAATCTGATTCATCTTTCCCAAACACCTCCATGGTGTGAGCCAGCTGGGGGATGGAAGATCCAATTAATTCCTTTTTGGAGAAGTGTATTGTGGATCTGACCTTGATTCCAACTTTCAATTGCCTCCTTCAACTCGCGTTCGGATCCTACAAAATTAGTGCCATTGTCAGATCGGAGTTCTTTCACTTGACCACGTCTGGCTATAAAGCGCCGTAGCGCATTGATGAACGAATCAGTGTCAAGAGATGATGCCATTTCAAGGTGAATTGCTCTTATTGCTAAGCATGTGAAAATGACGCCATAACGTTTCACAATGCTCCTTCCACGCTTCACTCCAAAGGGTCCGAAATAATCCACTCCAACACATGTGAATGGAGGTTCATCAGGAGAGACTCTATCCAGGGGCAAATCCGCCATCTGTTGTTGTCCAGGAGTAGCATTTATACGCCGGCAGACTACGCATTTCGACAACGTTCTTCTTATTGCTACAGTAGCTCCAGGAATCCAATATTGTTGGCGTAGTCGGGATAACAAATGGTTGCAACCACCATGACCCACTTCTTCATGAACATTTCGCAGAATAAGATCGGCAATGTGAAAGTCTTTAGCCACTATGACAGGATGTTTCATATCCTCCGGCATTGCTGCCCGGCTAAGTCGTCCACCAACCCGTAACACATTATTTTCCAGGATGGGATTGAGTTTATGAAGGTGGCTGGTTTTCTTGACGTTTATTCCTTTTCTCAGATTTGAGATTTCATCGGCGTACCTCTTTCTTTGGCAGAAACAGATTACCTCTATTTCAGCGTTTGCCAGTTCTTCAACTGTGAGACCATTGTTTTCTTGCCTGTTGAGATTCCCTCTCTCCTTTTGTGATAGGCCTCTTTGATGTATGTTATCTGGAATTAGTTGAGGAAGAACAACACTTGTTTGGTTTCTCTTTCTGCTGCGATTCCAAAGCAGTTTTTTAAGTCTGAGCATCCATGCTACTGCCCTTTTTAAACCATTCAAAGAGGAAAAGTGGTGGATTAATTGGTTGAGGGGATCCATTTCCTCGGACATGATCTGAGTAGTGTTAACGGTTATGCTCCTGACTTCAGAGTCCTTTAGTGAGATTACTTTCAATCCATCAGGGTTTTGGGGCCACTCTTCTTGAGGTCGAAGTAGAAACTGAGGTCCGGACAACCAGATTTCTTTCTTCAGAAAATATTTTACAGTCAAACCTCGTGAAGCCATGTCTGCTGGATTGTCTATGGTGTTAACATATCTCCACTGTAGTGCATTTGATACTTTGGCAATTTCCGAAACTGTTGGCCACAAAAGTTCTGAACCTTGAGGTGTTATTATTGATTGATTTGATTGTTTATTTATTTAAAGGACAGTGCACATTAATCCACATTGCTGTAAATGAGCCAGTATTAGCCAGCAGGCTAATTTTCAACTGTTGTCCTTGGCAAGATGTTAAATAACCACAACTAGACTAGAGAAATAAAAACATAATTAAATAGAATACAACGGACAACAGCAGTACAACAATAAATAGGAACAGACAGACATGCAAACAGATGAAATACTATCATACTATGATACAGTTAAAAGTGTTCACATTTTTGATGTATTTGAGTACGGAAGTGCTGTCTGTCTAAAATACAGAATCTGATAGTTCCATCTGTAGCTCCCTTCTTAACATGGCGTCTATTCGGCTTGCCATGGTAGCGGCAGTCAGCTCCATGCGAGGGATAGTGGATGGTTTTAACGGAGCCACTCTTGCTTTTCCCATTACGAATCCACAATGTGAATGGCCAGAGTTGTTCTGCAGAAACAGGTAACTTACAGTTCCATAACCCTCTTCACAAGCGTCAGCGAAATGATGCAATTGAGCCGATGACACCGTTCCAAAATCGGTAGGTTTGAAGCTTCTGTCAACCTTAAAGTCTTCCAGCTTATGAAGGTCTTGGGTCCAACTCATCCACTCCTGTACGATAGATTCTGGTAATTTGTCGTCCCAGCCAAGCTTTCTCCTACACAAATCTTGCAGGATCTTTTTTGCAGTGAGGACAACTGGTGCCAATATTCCAAGGGGATCATACACTGAACTGACGCTTGAGAGAATCCCTCTTCTTGTGAGCGGCCTATCTTTCAAGATGATTTTGAACTTGAAGACGTCAGACTGAACGCACCATTGTACACCCAGCACTCTCTCCACTGGAAGATTATCATGGTCCAAATCCAGATTTTTTTATTTCCTTTGCTCTCTCCATTTCAGGTATAGCAGCCAACACATGCCGACTGTTACTTATCCATTTTGTTAGTAGAAAGCCTCCCTTGGAACAAATGGCTCGTAGTTCATGATAAAGGGCTGTTGCCTCTTCTTCTGAAGCTGTTGAAGTGAGGCAGTCGTCTACTTAAAAGTTATTCATAATTGCGTTTATAGCTTGAGGGCTGAACTGTTCTAGATTGTCTTCAGCGCATTTTCTAAGGGCAAAATTTGCACAGCTTGGGGATGAGGTTGCTCCGAAGAGATGCACGGTCATTCTATATTCCACCAGGTTCTGACTGTAGTCTCCATCAGGCCACCAGAGGAACCGTAACAAGTCACGGTCTTCACTTGGAACTTTCACTTGGTGAAACATGGCTTCGATGTCTGCAGTGATGACAACTGGATCTTTACGGAATCTAGACAAAACTCCCAGCAAGGTACTAGTCAGATCCGGCCCCTGGAAGAGCTGAGAATTTAGTGAAACTCCCCGAAATGTTGCTCCAGAGTCAAACACTACTCGAAGTTTGTTCTTTTGTGGATGCAAAACTCCGTGATGTGGTAGATACCATTTTTTGCCATCTCTACGTTCCAAGACATGATCCGGTACTTTCTCTGCGTGGCCTTTAGATATCATCTCAGACATAAAGTTGGTATAATCAGAATGAAAGGAAGGATCTCTCTTAAATCTTCTTTTAAGGTTTAGAGTGCGTTGCTCAGCAACACCTTTATTGTCGGGCATGCATATTTCCTTTTCTCTTAATGGTAATCTAATAGAATAATGTCCATTGACTAGGTGGGCAGATTTTGAAACCAGATCCAAGAACTGTTGGTCTTCCCTGGAAGGTTCTTGGTTGTCTCTCCCACATTCGGGAAAGTCAGTCTTAAATTGCTGTTCCCACAGCTTGTCAAGTTGCACAACTGATATTCTGTTTACACTTATTGAAGTTTTGTCCTGAGTATCATCAGGACATCCTCCTAATGGTCCATTAACTGTCCATCCGAGCATGGTTTTTACGGCATAAGGTCCACCCCCCACACTCCTGATTACATCAATTGGTTCAAGGGCCTTTGGAACATCTGAACCAATCAGCAACTCAATTTCGGCGTCAATCTCAGGTAGACAAACATCCCTCAAATGCAACCATTGATTGAAGTCGTTTTGACGTGGAATGTTTCCTTTGTGCACGGGCATAGTCTTCTGAGTGTATATGCCGGGTAGATCACAAAAGTCGCTGTTATCCAGTCCAGCAACCTCTAGACCTGACACAATGCTGGTTTCAACGACCTTGCTTTGACCCATAGCTCTCAGCAGAATGTTTGACCTTCTTCCTTGGAGGTTAAGTTTGTTCATAAGCCCTAATGTGCAAAACGAAGCAGTGCTGCCTGGGTCAAGAAATGCATAGGTATGCACTGTTGTGTTCCCCTTTTTGGCTTTAACTTGGACTGGTACTATGGAGAGTTTGCAACCATCTTCACCGGCCCCAGTAAGGCCACCTGTCTGAATTGAGGCTTCAGCAGTGTTTGCAGATGCTTCTTCCATTTCCCCCTGCTCATTTCCCATTTCCTTCCTTTGTTGGTAGAGGTGCATTCTGGGATGATTTAGATTGCATATGTTGCACCTCATTCGTTTCCTGCAGTCTCTACTTATGTGTCCTTTACACAGGCAGCCAAAACAAATACCATTTTCTTTAAGAAATGTGATTTTTTCATGATGTGTCCTCCTTTCTAACTGTGGACACTTCTCCAGAGCATGTTCACATCTACAATACAAGCAGTTTTTCACAGCAGACAAAATCCCTTTCTCTACAGTGCTTCTGTCATATTTATTTTCTGTAACTTCCACGTTGGTTGCAAAGATGCTTCCTCTTGGATGAGGCTGTGGCCTTCTTATGTCTTTGCTTACGGGAGGGGGTCTTTAATGTCCCCGAATATGGGATCTGTAGCAATTTTTACTTGCCTTTCAAGGAATTCCACAATATCCTTGAAGGCAGCTCTTTGGTGGTGTTTTTCCTGGATGCCACATGCTACGGTTCTCCATAAATCCCTCAGCCTATATGGAAGTTTCTTTAAAATGGATGGCATGTTTGCTGGAATGTTGAGCTCAAACATGTAGTTTACGTCTTCCATCGCATTGCAACATCCTCTAAGGTAGACCGTGTATGCCTGCAGAGCCCTTGTGTCCTCAGCCCTTATTAATGGCCATGACAGAGCCCTTTCCATGTATGCTGTAGCAATTTTATGTTCATTGCCAAGTTCTGTTGCAGTAACCATTTGGCTTGCTGAATCCACTGTCTGAGGCCATATGGTGGCAACTCCGTACAAGGTCTCTGGGCAGTCCTGTTGTATATTGCTCCAGGTAGTAGAGGCAGTCTTTGGGGTTATTGTTTTTGCTTTCAATATTGAATTCGAAAGATCTCACAAATGTTTGGTACTGAAGTGGGTCACCATTAAACCCTGGAATGTCTTTCTTGGGCATGGATGATAGACACTGTTGCTGGATTAATAAAGCGGTTATTTCATTTTGTTTTTCCATCACTGAAAATATATTGCACTTGTCACTGTTGCTTTTACTGGATCTGGAGATGCTACATGTTCATCTAGATTCCTGATGCCTGCATCGGGTGTTAGGGGAGCTGTATCAATGTTAGTGACAGCTCTGTCTGTGGTGGTTATGATTGGTTGTTTTAATGGTACAAACTGTATTTCCCTTTGTCCCGTTTCAAAATATGACTGCATGCCGTTGGATGATATAGAACCATTAGCTGATCCCCTGGGGGCTGCTAACACTTTCATTTTTGCGATGGTGGCAGCAATGTTTCCTTCTAATTCCATTTGCTCCTTTGTCCTCCTCAGCTCCTGCTTTGTCCTCCTCAGCTCCTGCTTTGTCCTTTGTCCTCCTCAGCTCCTGCTTTGTCCTCCTCAGCTCCTGCTTTGTCCTCCTCAGCTCCTGCTTTGTCCTCCTCAGCTCCTGCGCTCCTGCTTTGTCCTCCTCAGCTCCTGCTTTGTCCTCCTCAGCTCCTGCTTTGTCCTTTGTCCTCCTCAGCTCCTGCTTTGTCCTCCTCAACTCCTGCTTTGTCCTCCTCAGCTCGTGCTTTGTCCTCCTCAGCTCCTGCTTTGTCCTCCTCAGCTCCTGCTTTGTCCTCCTCAGCTCCTGCTTTGTCCTCCTCAGCTCCTGCTCCTGTGCTTCCAGGACATGTTTGTCCTTTAGGAGTTTTTGGAGCACTTTCATAGCTGCCACTTCGGCCTCAGCTTTTCTGTGTGCAGATGCGATGCTGGAAACTCTTGATCTTGAGCTTTGCTGCTTTTTCTGCTACCAATGTTTGATATGCTGTCACCAGGTTGTATGTCATCTTGTGTGCACGATGCAGCCTTCATGTTTGACGGGGGAAAGAGAACATCCTGCTGAGCCTCAGTGTGTTCGAATTGCTCCTTTTCATCGGCGGGTGCCCTGTCTGGTAGAATGAGAGGAATATCCGTGTTTGCAGCGATTGGTTTATTGACAGTCACATGACCTGTTTGCAGAAAGGGCCTCCTCCCTGTTTCCAAGAGCCATTGTTGTACATCCTCCATAAAATCATTCTTATGTTTTGTTATTTGTTGAAACCAGTTATTTTGTATTTCCAGGTCGTCTTCGGAAAGCAACACAATAACTGATTCATGAGCTGTTTTTGCATTTTCATATTGATGAATTAATTTGTCCAGTTTGAGTTCAACATCCTTTGCATTTTCCTCATTTTTCATTGGATGTTTGAGTTCCTGTGCGTCCTTTAATCTTCTGCACCTTTGACTGACATTCTTTTTGCAGTTGTTTGATTTTGCAAGCCAAGGCTTTACTCGTAAGCTTTCCAGTCCTTTTTTCCATTCCATCGTTTGTGTCACTCATATTTGATGCAATCTGTGTGGTGCCTTAGCATTTCAAATAGCACAACAGATTTCACTGAAGCTTAACCCAGCGGGTGCGGCCACAGCAAAACCAACAATCGAAAACTTCCGCCGCTCACGGCATAATAAACACACACAACAAAAGCCAAAGTCCCCAATGGACAAACGGTCACGCTTCCCAAACTGTGTCCAGCCAAAATACACAAGAAAGGAAATAATCGTGCCTACCGCTTTTAGCTTGTTGTGCGCTGCAGTCAATGAGTGTCCATCAGTGAGTCCTCGTGGCTCCAATCCACATCGATGAGGGAAAAACTGTCCGAAGCGTCCGAGCGATCCGTAAGCTTAGGAAGCCGGCCGCTCCGTCCACTTCGGTCTCTGATGGGGATCACGAGCCATTGTTTCTGTTGACTTAGTGTGGCGGCTCAATCTCCAGTTACATTTGAGTCGCCGAGAGGCTAAACTTGGCTCTCACTGTGACGCGTTTTTCGGAAAGAAAGTCCATGTTGAAGCAATATCGTTTTAAGGATATTTAATAAACAAAATCCAAACATAGTAACTTGTTAGGAACCGTGACTCACTGCTATGAGAACTCAAATGCACAACCCGGAGACAAAAAAGGTTTTGAAGAAAAATAAACTTTAATGGCTCACAAAACCAAAACACTCTTTACAGAGGAGGTGACAAACGGTCACAAAACAAAGACGCTCTCATGGAGGACAACACAAAAGGTTCTAGGTCTCTCTATGGCTGCATGGTCTGCTTCTTGGCATGACGAACAAGACGAACTGACAACAGACAAGGGGAGCCAGGACAATATATACAAGAGGTAAGTGGGAACAGGTGGAAACAATCAGGGGCGGGGCAGACACTGACGATGGCGGGAAACAAGAACCAAGGAAGTAAAGGGACCTGGAATGAGACAAGGAGTACAAAATAAAACAGGAAGTGAAACAAACAAAAACATGAACGTGACAAATACATAACTAACATAATTGACGGGACACAACAGTACCCCCCCTTCTAGGGCCGACTCCCGACGGCCCAGGCTGCTGATCATAGAAGTCACTTATGAGAGTTTTATCCACTACAAACGTCGAGGAGACCCAGCAACGTTCCTCAGGACCGTATCCCTCCCAATCGACCAAGAATTGGAGTCCTCGGCCCCGTTTGCGGACCGACAGAAGTTTCTTGACCGTGTACACCGGGCCACCATCAATGATCCGGGGTGGTGGGGGGGGTTTGGAGGGGGGAACCAGCGTGCTCTCTTGGACTGGCTTGAGTTTGCTTACGTGAAACGTAGGATGAACCCTCAAGGACCTGGGGAGTTTGAGGCGCACAGAGACAGGGTTAATGACTCTTGAGACTGGGAAAGGACCCACAAACCTCGGTGCCAACTTCTTGGACTGAACGTATAGAGGTAGGTCCTTGGTGGAGAGCCAGACTTTCTGTCCCGGCTTGTAGAGGGGGGCCGCACGTCTGTGACGATCCGCCGCTGACTTCATCCGGGTCGAGGTCCGGAGTAGCGCCTGCCGAGCACCAGCCCAGACCCGCCGACAGCGTCGAACCATAGCGTGCGCGGATGGCACCTTGACTTCCTCTTCATTGGCCGGGAAGAGAGGGGGCTGATATCCGTTCGCACACTGGAACGGGGAGAGACCAGTGGCAGCCGATGGAAGAGTGTTGTGAGCGTACTCTACCCAGGTCAGATGATCGCTCCAAGTGGATTGCTTCTGGGACACGAGACACCTGAGGCAGGTTTCGAGGTCCTGATTAAGGCGTTCTGTCTGACCGTTGGACTGCGGGTGATAACCGGAGGACAAGCTGACGGTGGCGCCGAGGAGCTGGCAAAACTCCTTCCAGAAGATGGACGTGAACTGAGGGCCTCTGTCTGAAACTATATCGCTGGGAAAACCATGAATTCTGAACACCTGAGTAAGCATGACCTCTGCCGTTTTCTTGGCAGAGGGAAGTTTGAGCAGAGGAATGAAATGTACCATCTTTGAGAACCGATCCACCACTGTAAGGACAGTAGTGTTACCTTTGGAAGGTGGGAAACCAGTCACAAAGTCCATGGAGATGTGCGACCATGGTCGTTGAGGCACTGGGAGGGGCTGGAGCAGACCCACCTGGGCCTGGGACGAAGTCTTATTCCGGGCGCACGCTGGACAGGCCGCCACATATTCAGAGACCTCTTTTCTCATGACCGGCCACCAGAACCGCTGCTTTATGGCAAACATAGTTCGCCGGACCCCCGGATGGCATGTGAGCTTGGAAGTGTGAGCCCAGTGGATTACCTGAGAGCGTAAAGACACAGGGACAAACAATCGGTTGTCTGGACACTCACTAGGTGCCGGGCTCACAACATTAGCCTGCTTCACATCAGTTTCTATCTGCCAAGTTACCGACCCAACCACACAGTTTAGTGGAAGGATGGATTCTGGTTTCTTGGCATTAGGGACAGGCTCAAAGAGACGAGACAGTGCGTCTGGCTTACGGTTTTGCGTACCGGGTCTAAAGGATAACGTAAAGTTAAACCTACTAAAGAACAGAGTCCACCGGGCCTGACGTGAATTGAGTCTCTTGGCTTTTCTGATATACTCTAAGTTCTTGTGGTCTGTCCACACAAGAAACGGTTGCTCCGCCCCTTCGAGCCAGTGTCTCCACTCCTCCAAAGCTGCTTTGACAGCTAGTAACTCCTTGTTCCCCACATCATAGTTTTTTTCAGCTGAGGTCAACTTACGCGATAGATAAGCGCAGGGGTGCATCCGGTTATCCTTGGAGGACCTCTGGGACAACACAGCCCCTATGCCCTCGTTGGACGCGTCAACCTCAACCATAAACTGTCTTTGGGGATCCGGGACAGTGAGTACGGGTGCCGTGGTGAATCCTTTCTTGAGGCACTGGAAGGCGGACTCGGCCTGGGAGGTCCACTGAAAGGAAACTTTAGAAGAGGTGAGAGCATGGAGAGGAGCGGCTACAGAACTGAAGTTGCGTATAAACTTTCGGTAAAAGTTGGCAAACCCCAGGAACTGTTGGACTCTCTTGCGGCTATCTGGAGTAGGCCAGTCGGTCACCGCACTGACCTTGGACGGATCCATCTGGACCTGATTGGCGGTGATAATGTAGCCCAGGAAGGAGACAGTGGTTGCATGGAACTCGCACTTCTCAGCTTTCACATACAACTGATTCTCCAGAAGCTTCTGGAGGACTTGGCGGACATGCCTGACATGAGACTGAATATCTGGAGAGAAAATCAGAATATCGTCCAAATACACGAAAACAGACACATTCAAAAATTCTCTCAAAATGTCATTGACCATAGTCTGAAAAACAGCAGGAGCATTGCATAGTCCAAAAGGCATAACCCTGTATTCGTAATGTCCGCTTGGTGTGTTGAACCCCGTTTTCCACTCGTCACCTCTCTAATCCTGACGAGGTGGTAGGCATTTCTCAGATCGAGCTTGGTGAACACCTTAGCTGTCTGAAGTAGTTCAAAAGCTGAGGACATCAGCGGGAGTGGGTGGCGGTTCTTCACCGTAATGTCATTTAATGGGCTGTAGTCAATACATGGTCTTAGAGACCCATCCTTCTTCCCCACAAAGAAGAATCCTGCGCCCGCAGGTGAAGAAGAGGGACGGATTATCCCCGCTTTCAGCGAGGAGGAGATGTAGTCATCCATGGCCGCCCGCTCTGGTCCTGAGATAGAATATAAGCGCCCCCTAGGGATGGGTGCGCCAGGTAACAGGTCGATGGCACAGTCAAACGGACGATGAGGAGGCAATGATAGTGCTTTGGTCTTGTTAAAAACCTCTTTAATGTCATTGTAGCAAGAGGGGACATTGGAAAGGTCAGGAAAGTCTGAGCTACTATCAGCCACTGCAACAGTACGTGGGGCTTTACATGACTGTTCACAATTCCCTCCCCATCCCTTAATTTGTCCTGAACACCAGTCTATATGTGGGTTGTGTGTCTTTAACCAGGGAAAACCCAAAATCAGCGGATGCTGTGCAGAATCGAACAGATGAAATTGCATCATTTCCACATGATTATTGTCAATAGTCACTTGCATGGGTTCTGTACAGTCAGTGACTCTGCAAATAAGTCTGCGCGTCTAGGGCGCTGGCATTGACGGGATGTTTGAGCGGAACAGTCTTAATATTAAGACGTTTCGCTAAACCCCAGTCTATGAGGCTTTCATCAGCCCCAGAGTCAATTAAGGCCCCCATAGTGTGTGTCTGACTGTTGGCATTAATATCTACCTGGGTGAGTGTGCGAGGAGGATAATCGGATGAAATTTTGCTCACCAACGCCCTCCTCATGGTTGGTGAGCATGCCCTTTTCCCGGACATGTCGCTGCTGGTGTCCCATTTGGCCACAGTAGAAGCAGCGTCCCTCCTGCAGGCGGCGCCGTTGTTCCTCTGGAGAAATCCTCGTTCTCCCGAGCTGCATAGGTTCCTCCGGTGCCCGTGGTGGCGCTGTCACTGCTGGGCCTGATGAAGAGGCGAACAAGGAATCCCACGAGGACTGCCTACCCAGAGAGCGCCCCTGGTGGCTGGGAGGTCTTGTTGCGACTCGACGTCGTTCTCTCTCTCTTTCCCTGATGCGAGTGTCAATTCTGAGAGACGTAGAAATGAGTGATTCGAGGTCTTGTGGTAACTCTAATGGAGCCAGGTGATCTTTAATCGTCTCTGAGAGTCCATTGCGGAAAGCATCTATTAATGCTGGAATGTTCCAGCCACTGTCTATGGCTAAAGTACGGAACTCTATGGCATAATCTACTACGGGTCGTGAGTGCTGTTTGAGCTGCATGAGAGCCCGAGAGGCGTCACCGGTAGGTGAGGTAATATCAAATATGCGGCTCATAGTGTCTTTGAACGCTATGAGGGATCTACAGATATTGGAGTTTCTAGACCACTCCGCAGTGGCCCATGCGGCAGCTCTGCCGGTTAAGTGGGAGATCATAAACGCTACTTTAGCCTCATCAGATACAAACGCTGCTGGATTAAGTTGGTAATGTAAATCACACTGGACTAAGAAGGCTCTGCAGTTGCTCGATTCTCCTGAGTATTTCTCCGGTGCTGCCAACCGCAGTGGAACGTGAGAGGCATGATTCACAGCAGGATTGGCATCAGGTGGCATAGCAGGAATCGGAGCTGTGGGGGCTGCCTCCAGATGAGTGAGAAGCCCGTGGAGCTGTGTTGCCAGATGGTTCACCTGTGAAGTGACGGAGGTCTGGAAACCCTCCTGGCGATCTGAAAGCTCCTTAACTCCTTGGCTAATATTCTTTAGCTGCTCCTGGTGTTGATGGAGGACGTTACCCTGTACGGACAGGGCGGTCTGCAGCGTCTTGGGGTTGGCTGAGTCCATATTTGGTCAGTACGTTCTGTTAGGAACCGTGACTCACTGCTATGAGAACTCAAATGCACAACCCGGAGACAAAAAAGGTTTTGAAGAAAAATAAACTTTAATGGCTCACAAAACCAAAACACTCTTTACAGAGGAGGTGACAAACGGTCACAAAACAAAGACGCTCTCATGGAGGACAACACAAAAAGGTTCTAGGTCTCTCTATGGCTGCATGGGTCTGGCTTCTTGGCATGACGAACAAGACGTACTGACAACAGACAAGGGGAGCCAGGACAATATATACAAGAGGTAACTGGGAACAGGTGGAAACAATCAGGGGCGGGGCAGACACTGACGATGGCGGGAAACAAGAACCAAGGAAGTAAAGGGACCTGGAATGAGACAAGGAGTACAAAATAAAACAGGAAGTGAAACAAACAAAAACATGAACGTGACAAATACATAACTAACATAATTGACGGGACACAACATAACTGTGGACAAAAACGGTCAACAGAAAAAGTAACAGCACAAGCTCACCCTCTGTCATCTGCACTCAACATCAAACAGGTGACTTATATAACCAAACCACACCCGTGTGACAATTACCGGAAGTGCTCAACAAACAAATAAAGGTGACGTAAACGAATAATAATAATACAAATACAAATAATGAATTTGAGCCAAGTAGCGTTATGGCACCTACACCGAGTCCTTGGAGTCCTACACCTGGTGACGTACAAATTAAAACTATAAATGTTGTCACTCGCTACCCTCCTTATAACATGTGAAATCACATTACAACGTACCCCAGTCCATCTGCCTAGCCTTTAGCAAGTAGGATAGCTGCCAGAAGTTATCGTTTGGCTCAGGGGACGCGGATCAGTGAAACTTCCTTCAGACTCGTGCGGACTCAGAGCCGTAACCGTAGCAGATCCAGAGATCCAGAGATCCAGGCAGACTCATCGTCATGCACGAGTCAACAGAAGACTCAGATTCGCCAAATCGCAAAATAACCCTTTTTTTGTGTGATCAACATTTGTTATTAAAGCAAAAGACACTGTGTAGCGGAAGTTAATGTAACGTTAGTTTAATATGCTCGTGAAATGCAACAACTTTTCGGTTTCACCGGTAGGATTTCTACGCTCTTGGTGATGCTGACTCATATGACTCAAAGGACTCGTATGATCCGGATCTCTTCAATGACTGACTCAGAAGACTCCGAGTCTGTAAAAGGATCCGGATTTGCCATCTCTACTCTGGAGCAGCTTTACTCGACATTGAGAAACGGCCAGGAAGTGACCTCACAGAGACAGGAAGTGACCTCACAGAGACAGGAAGGGACCTCACAGAGACAGGAAGGGACCTCACAGAGACAGGAAGGGACCTCACAGAGACAGGAAGTGACCTCACAGAGACAGGAAGGGACCTCACAGAGACAGGAAGGACCTCACAGAGACAGGAAGTGACCTCACAGAGACAGGAAGGGACCTCACAGAGAGGAACCTCACAGAGACAGGAAGTGACTCACAGAGACAGGAAGTGACCTCAGTGTGTGGATCTCCTCAGACTGAAGCCAGATGTTGTTTTGTTCCAGGTGAACGGGGTGGATCTCAGGTTTGCGACTCATGAACAGGCAGCCGCCGCTCTGAAGAAACGCCGGACAGACGGTGACCATCGTGGCTCAGTACAGACCAGAGGGTGAGACACACACTAAAGATATATGTAAAGATACATAATATAATGTTAATGATGGTCTGTGTGCAGAGTACAGCCGCTTCGAGGCGAAGATCCACGACCTGAGGGAGCAGATGATGAACAGCTCGTCAGGAAGTCTGAGGGTCAACCGCAGCTTCTACCTCCGGTACCACATACATTCACATCATATATATAACATACATAATATAAACTTAACAAGTAAGGAAATCGGTGTTTGGTAGATTATTTCTTTGTCGTAACAAAACTTCTTGACTATAAATCGTATACCGTTGGAAAGCCTGTTTAGTTACTTGGCAGAGGAGATTTCACATTTGTCATGGGCGCAACCCCCGTACTCCGTGCTGCTCATCGCTCAGATGCGTGTTCCTCACAACTGTGACACAATTTGAAGGTCAGAAAACAGGCTTTCCAACGGCATACGATTTATTGCTGAGAAGCATTATAGAAATAATCGACCAAACACGATTTCCTTACTCTCCGTGTTAAGTTGATGTAATAAAGAGGCGTATTGAAGGCAGTGCTGTGTCTCAGGGCGCTGTTTGACTACGATAAGCAGTGGGACTGTGGAGTCCTGTCTCAGGCGCTGGACTTCAGCTTCGGAGACGTGGTCCACGTGACGGACAGCAGTGACGACGAATGGTGGCAGGCCAGGAGGGTGAGCCCGGGGGGGGAGCCTGAGGAGACCGGGTACATCCCCTCCAAACACAGGTAACATGCCTCCATCACAGGTAACATACCTCCAACACAGGTAACATACCTCCATCACAGGTAACATACCTCCATCACAGGTAACATACCTCCAACACAGGTAACATACCTCCATCACAGGTAACATACCTCCAACACAGGTAACATACCTCCATCACAGGTACAACCTCCAACACAGGTAACATAACCTCCATCACACTAACATACCTCCATCACAGATAACATACCTCCAACACAGGTAACATACCTCCATCACAGGTAACATACCTCCATCACAGGTAACATACCTCCATCACAGGTAACATACCTCCATCACAGGTAACATACCTCCATCACAGGTAACATACCTCCATTACAGGTAACATACCTCCATCACAGGTAACATACCTCCAACACAGGTAACATACCTCCATCACACGTAACATACCTCCATCACAGGTAACATACCTCCATCACAGGTAACATACCTCCAACACAGGTAACATACCTCCATCACACGTAACATGCCTCCATCACAGATAACATACCTCCATCACAGGTAACATACCTCCAACACAGGTAACATACCTCCATCACAGGTAACATACCTCCAACACAGGTAACATACCTCCATCACAGGTAACATACCTCCATCACAGGTAACATACCTCCAACACAGGTAACATACCTCCATCACACGTAACATACCTCCATCACAGGTAACATACCTCCATCACAGGTAACATACCTCCAACACAGGTAACATACCTCCATCACAGGTAACATGCCTCCATCACAGGTAACATGCCTCCATCACAGGTAACATACCTCCATCACAGGTAACATAGCTCCATCACAGGTAACATACTCCATCACAGGTAACATACCTCCATCACAGGTAACATACCTCCATCACAGGTAACATACCTCCATCACAGGTAACATACCTCCAACACAGGTAACATCCTCCATCACAGGTAACATACCTCCATCACAGGTAACATACCTCCATCACAGGTAACACCTCCACACAGGTAACATACCTCCATCACAGGTAACATACCTCCAATCACAGGTAACATCCCTCCATCACAGGTAACATACCTCCATCACAGGTAACATACCTCCATCACAGGTAACATACCTCCATCACAGGTAACATACCTCCATCACAGGTAACATACCTCCATCACAGGTAACATACCTCCATCACAGGTAACATACCTCCATCACAGGTAACATACCTCCATCACAGGTAACATAGCTCCATCACAGGTAACATAGCTCCATCACAGGTAACATACCTCCATCACAGGTAACATCCTCCATCACAGGTAACATACCTCCATCACAGGTAACATACCTCCATCACAGGTAACATACCTCCATCACGTAACATACCTCCATCACGTAACATACCTCCATCACAGGTAACATACCTCCATCACAGGTAACATACCTCCATCACAGGTAACATACCTCCATCACAGGTAACATACCTCCATCACAGGTAACATACCTCCATCACAGGTAACATACCTCCATCACAGGTAACATACCTCCATCACAGGTAACATACCTCCATCACAGGTAACATACCTCCATCACAGGTAACATACCTCCATCACAGGTAACATACCTCCATCACAGGTAACATACCTCCATCACAGGTAACATACCTCCATCACAGGTAACATACCTCCATCACAGGTAACATACCTCCATCACAGGTAACATCCCTCCAACACAGGTAACATACCTCCATCACAGGTAACATCCCTCCAGGTAACTCACATTATTCTGTGGTTGTTCCTGACTGAAGCGTTCGTCACACATGATGCGTTCAGGGACCGTCAGAAAGATTAAAATCTGATATATTTTCAGATTTTAAAAGTTTGTTTCTGATTTGTGTTCCCCGTGTTCCTGGAATAACCCTGGTGTTCGCTCCAGGGTGGAGAGGAAGGAGTGGTCCCGCATGAAGAGCAAAGGTAACTCAGAACACTAAAGAAATAAACAATAATAATAATAAATAATAATAAAATTGAGTGTTTTCTTCCCGCAGGTAGAGAAGGCTTCGTCCACAGCTACGAGTCTCTCAGATCGAAGGTCAGTCCTGTCAACGATGAGCAGTGTTAATAAAGTTTTCTGTCTTGAGTGGACTGTCAACGATGAGCAGTGTTAATAAAGTTTTCTCTCTTTAGTAGACTGTCAACGATGAGCAGTGTTAATAAAGTTTTCTCTCTTTAGTAGACTGTCAACAATGAGCAGTGTTAATAAAGTTTTCTCTCTTGAGTGGACTGTCAACAATGAGCAGTGTTAATAAAGTTTTCTCTCTTGAGTGGACTGTCAACA
>JASDAP010000051.1:430910-501591 GCA_031216635.1 Dissostichus eleginoides
ACTGCAAATCAAACAACCATGTTTATTTGGACTACAAGACCCACAATCCATCTCTGCATAGACCCCCTTAATCCTCCCCATCTAAACTACAATTCCCACAATCCCCTGCGCTGCAGTGGACCGTTTTTGCTGAGCAGCATTAGGCAGGGAAACTGAAACTGATCACTTCCTGTTTTATAAGCAGAAGGAGAAACTACATTACCCACAGTTCCCTGCTCCAGTGAAGGATTTCACCACCAACGAATATATCTACAGCACAGAAGGACTATATTACCCACAAGTCTGGCTGTGGTGTGTTAGTCATTCTGGACTACAGTACCCATAATTCCCTGGAGCTGAGTGAACACACTAGGACTACGTTACCCAGAATGCTTTGTGAGGCTTCTGATGGTTCCAGACTGATATCAGGGTCATGTGAATAATAATGGTTATATTAATGATGGTGATGGTGATGATGATGGTGATGAAGATGATGATGCTGGTGATGAAGGTGATGATGATGGTGACGATGATGGTGACGATGGTGATGAAGATGATGGTGACGATGATGATGATGGTGATGATGATGATGCTGGTGATGAAGATGATGATGCTGGTGATGATGATGATGATGATGGTGACGATGGTGATGATGCTGGTGATGATGATGATGATGCTGGTGATGAAGATGATGATGCTGGTGATGATGGTGATGATGCTGGTGATGAAGATGATGATGCTGGTGATGAAGATGATGGTGATGATGGTGACGATGATGATGATGCTGGTGATGAAGATTATGATGCTGGTGATGATGATGATGGTGATGATGATGATGGTGATGATGATGTTGCTGGTGATGATGATGGTGATGATGATGATGCTGGTGATGATGATGGTGATGGTGACGATGATGATGCTGGTGATGAAGATGATGATGATGGTGATGATGAAGATGATGATGATGCTGGTGATGATGATGGTGACGATGATGATGATGATGGTGACGATGATGATGCTGGTGATGTAGATGATGATGCTGATGATGATGGTGATGATGATGGTGACGATGATGATGCTGGTGATGTAGATTATGATGCTGGTGATGATGGTGATGCTGGTGATGAAGATGATGATGCTCTTGATGATGATGATGGTGATGATGATGATGATGCTGGTGATGAAGATGATGATGATGATGCTGGTGACGATGATGATGCTGGTGATGAAGATGATGATGATGGTGATGATGAAGATGATGATGCTGGTGATGATGATGATGGTGACGATGATGATGGTGACGATGATGATGCTGGTGATGTAGATGATGATGCTGGTGATGATGGTGACGATGATGATGGTGACGATGATGATGCTGGTGATGAAGATGATGATGGTGATGCTGGTGATGACGATGATGATGCTGGTGATGAAGATGATGATGAAGATGAGGTGTGTGAGTGTGAGCACTGTCAGAAACACTTTAATATCTGAGTATTTATCTCGCTGACACAGAGCTGCTGTCGTAACAAATGATTCGTTTAAATTACAAACTGAAATAAATGATTATAAACCTGAGCGGCTCCTTCCTTTCTGCTGATCCCCGGCTTCAGGCCGTCTGCTGGCGGCATCACGGTAATACACGCTACTGACATTATTCATTTTAATGAGTTTGTGACTTTATGACTTTTTATGATTTTTTTGTGACTATGTTTTTTTACGAGTTTTTATGATCTTTTAATGATTTATTTTGTGATTTTTATGATTTTTTGTGATTTTTATGATTTTTTGTGATTTTTATGATTTTTTGTGATTTTTATGATTTTTATGATTTTTTGTGACTTAATGTATTTTTATGATTATTTTTGACTATGTTTTTTACGAGTTATGATCTTTTAATGATTTTTTTTTACATTATTGTTCTTTTATGAGTTTTTGTGAGTTTCATGACTTATGACATTTTTAGATTTTTTTTTACATTATGGTTTTTTATGATTTCTTATGATTTTTTTCGTGACTTTATTTTTTTTACGAGTTTTTGTGAGTTTTATGACTTTTTTGATTTTTTTTGTGACTTTATGGTTTTTTATGACATTTTATGATTTAATGACTTCTTTTGATTTTTTTCACCTAACTGACGATATGAACCATTTTTACCGAAACAAAACACAAGTCTCACAAGAAGCGTCTAAATGAGCCCTGAGCGAAAAAATTCTAACGCACTTAGCAGAGAACTCACGGTAGAGATACTTTATTACTTATCGGATTTGCACAAACAAGTTACCAGATTAAAGCTGAGATTCCACAGATTATATAGGTATTAGTATCATCACTGAGCGATCAAATATTCGCCCAGCCAATCAGAAATAGTCTCACCTTAGCTGTTGTTCTGATCAAAAGTTGTGTTCAATGGCATTAAAACGATAAAAACGCTGCTGAAGGTGAATCCAATGGTTAATCCAATGTGTCTTTCACTTTGAAATGATTCCTGATAATCCATCTTCATATTTATGTCAAAAACGGAGATTTCATATTAGCTGCTAATGATAGCCACCAGAGTGTATGACAGCTTTAACGGTTAAAAATAGGTGTCAATCATCAAAATCGACCGATTGGTTCCAGAGATATGGAAAATCCACCCTAATGACCCCAGAAGTGTTTTTTTGTCCTAAATCTCTCTAAAAAGCTCAAATGTCACTTGTTTTGCATCGATCTTGATGCAGGGTACTTATTATATGTTATAGTTTGGATTCCTAAAGCTTTTAGTCTCCGATCCCATCATTCAAGGCTGGTTTCACTACAAGTAACGGACACTATAATTAACATTTTTTACGATGTTCAATCTGAATTTTCTTTAAGATAAAAACATCTATATTGATTCTGACTCTTCTACATCCAACTCACAGGTTTATCATTGCTTTGAGAAAAAGATTATTCATTTACCCCTTTTAGAAGTGAACTACGTTGCGGGGGCTCATCTTCTGGCACACCATCATCCTTGCTGTGATCAACGCCTGGCTCCTCTACAAGTGGGACTGCAGAGCTCTAAAGATGGAGCTGGAGATCCTGACCAGGAGACAGCTTCAGGCAGATCTAGCATCCTCTCTCATCCTGGTAAGAATGCGTTTCTGATATTTGCCGTTTGTAATATTTTTTGATATTTCACTGTAATATGTTTGACTTGTATCCTCATGTATTTTTGACATGTATCTTGATTGATTCTGTTCTAATCAGGTGAACACAACTCCTCTGAAAACACCCAAGAGAGGACGACCATCTTCAGGCAACGGGAGCCCCGACAGTGACATCAAGGAGCCCGTTGAATGCTCAGAAGAGACCCTCCTCAGGTGATGGGAGTCCACCAGACGGGGCCCCATCCAAGAGATCACAACCTCCACTGGATGTACACAAGGACCTAGTGGCACATTGTCCAGGGAAGACAAAGAGAGGACGCTGCAGACACTGCAGTAAAGGGTACACAAACACCCAATGCACCAAGTGTGACGTCCGTCTCTGCGTTTCTGACGATAGGAACTGTTTCTGGGACTACCATATTCATATTTAATAAATGACTATTCATAAAAGATATGACTGATGTGATTCTTATTCATGCTGTATACTGATATAGGGCTAAGTAAGCAATCAATCCTGAAAATCAACCCTTAGTTGTTCAATATATGTATGTGTGTGTGTGTAGAGGTGTGTGTGTGTGTGTGTGTATCAGTGTGTGTGTGTACAGGTGTGTGCTCCACAGGTGAAGAAGGCCAGCTGTCGTCTGAACTCTGATTGGTTGAAGCTCTTGAAGGGTCAGGTGATCAGTGAGAGCATGCAGAGTGTGACCCCCCCGCCCCCAGATCACATGAACGGAAGGGAGAGTCCACCACAGACAGGTAGGGGGACAGGAAGTAGGACTCCACCTGCCACACACACACCTGAACATCAGCAGGAGAGGACTCTTTAAAGTAGAGACACTACATACTGATATACACCTGAACATCAGCAGGAGAGGACTCTTTAAAGTAGAGACACTACATACTGATATACACCTGAACATCAGCAGGAGAGGACTCTTTAAAGTAGAGACACTACATAGTGATACACACCTGAACATCAGCAGGAGAGGACTCTTTAAAGTAGAGACACTACATACTGATATACACCTGAACATCAGCAGGAGAGGACTCTTTAAAGTAGAGACACTACATACTGATATACACCTGAACATCAGCAGGAGAGGACTCTTTAAAGCAGAGACACTACATACTGATATACACCTGAACATCAGCAGGAGAGGACTCTTTAAAGTAGAGACACTACATACTGATATACACCTGAACATCAGCAGGAGAGGACTCTTTAAAGTAGAGACACTACATACTGATATACACCTGAACATCAGCAGGAGAGAACTCTTTAAAGTAGAGACACCACATACTGATATACACCTGAACATCAGCAGGAGAGGACTCTTTAAAGTAGAGACACTACATACTGATATACACCTGAACATTACACTACGCATCCTTAAGGACTCTTTAAATAGTTCTTTAAGGATATTTAGCTGCTGGGCTGTGATTGGCTGCTGCGTGGTCAGAGGTCATGTTTGATCTGCCTAACTTTATTAACAGCTGAGTAAACAGACAGAGACGCTGCTGCTCATAATACTTAAACGTCAGGGTCTGAAATATCTGATTCATCTGAGGGTTAAACGTGGTAATGTGTGTATGATGTAATGAACACTCAGACGGATGCTTTGAGTCCTCTGCAGCGTCAGCAGGAAATGTTTTACAGAAGTTAGTGTAACACGAGCACCAAAAGTGAATGCTGAGCACAGAATTATGTATTCGAATCAGTTTCGATCAAACCTCTCTAATATAAGTGTAGACATTTCAGCGTGTGGACAGCGCATCAGAAGTCTGGCTGCTCAGGAGAAAGTGGATACTGTGCAGTAAAAGTGAAAAGACACAAAGCAGACGTTGTTTGGAAAAGCTAAAGAAAGCTATAATATTTATTCTCTGTTCCCTCTTTCTTTCAGATAAACATTTTATATACATATATTATTGAATTTGAGAGTATCCTGGTTCTAATTATGTATACCTATTTATTTTTATAACTATTTTGATATCCTTTAGTGTTATTACTTCTGTTTTAATTATCCCTATTTAATGTAAACTAATGGTTTTATTTAAATTGAGCTATGTATTCTAATTTTGGGAACCAGGACTCTGTATTTGAAATGTTATTTCAGACTCTTAAATAAAATGAAAGAAAACTTATCACATTACCTCTATACACATATAGTTATAACATATTCAACATAGAATCAATAATCCATAAATCAGTTCTTGGCTCTCAACTTGTGAAGAGGAAAAGATGCACAAGTTCTTGTCCTACCACCGTTGTGGGTAACTGTAATGGTTCTTTTCCTGTAGATAGGTTGATGGGTAGCTCGCCAGACTGAATTTCGCCACAGTACACCAGCAGAGATGAGGGCAGCGTTCCAGTCAAATAGTCCAGACATCTCCTTCACATCAAACAACAAAAAGACCCGACCTGACAACAAGGCCAAGAGTCAAATGAATGCTTATACGATGGTTTAAATGGAAATGGAAACAGCACTTCTCTGTATCTTAATCAAATCAACAAAATACACTGAACATGTTCCTTAAATCCTATTAAACAAACAATTCTAAATACAACAATTATCAGTCAGCTTATTTAACACATCTGTCACACAAGTTATTATTTTTAACAAAGTGTACTCAACTAATTTTAGACCAACCTACAGTTAGCTCCACTTTGCTCTTATTCCACAACAAATAACAGACTAAGCTGTGGTCAATGCCCCTTCAATGCGCCACAACAGGCGACAAAGCAACGTGAAGACCACCGCCAAAACCACAGACAATAGAGTGGTGCAGTGACTTCACCTCCCTCCGCTCCGCACACATTAAAGCAACACTGAAACACGCTAGGCTAACGCGTTAGCAACGGTTAGCCGCGGCAAATTTAGCATTGATAATTTCATTAAAATACATATTTAACATCAGTATTTTCTCATAGAACTCACCAAGGGTATCATATAAGAGGCCATGCTCTTTGGGAAACGTTGCAAAGTCGGTCAATCTATCTCTAAAGTCTCAAATTACTAATCAAAATCCACACAGTGCTAATGCTACATGAGTCATCGTCCACAAAGGATAAACAGCGCATCTCACTTCCTGGTAGACGGGCAGACACGGGGGCGGGTCTACACTTTGATTTGCTTAGCCTTGCTTTACAACCACTTTAGATGGACAGGGGATTTATCTAATCACACTCATTTAAATGTTTTCATGAAGAATTGTCTAAATCATGTTGTCCTAAATTGCATATTGTGTATCTATATTGTTTCTATTTTAGTTTCAAATAATTTATATTGTTTGTGTAAGTAGTGCTAAGCCTTAAAATAAAGTTGACATGTTACTCAGTGTCATTTCTCAGTGTCTTAGTAACCGGGGGTTACATTAGTCTCTGGTTTTAAATCCAAAATAACATAATGAGCCTGTTTCAGTGAGAGTTCCCTGCGTGTTATCAAGGTGGGTTTATTCATGAATAAAAAGCTTTTATTATTATTGAATAATAATAAAACAGCACGATCACCTGTTTACTCCTGTCTGCTGCCGACCAATCACACGCCGGCTGCTGGTCACCTGACCTAAGCAGGACAGACAGCGTTATATCTTGTAAATTATAAAACGATTCATATTATATATTTTGTTTTTATATCTAAAAATCAACACATGTTTCATATTTGTTGATTTAGTGATTTTCATGTAATGAATGTAAAAGTTAATAATAAATCCATAATTTAATTTATACTGTTTTTATTTTTGGTCCTTTGTTCTAACCATTTAATATTTAACTATCTGGGTTATTATTATTATTACTACTATAAGGATTTATAATATTTAATATATTTTGTGACTTTTATCTCTCCTTTTTAAAAGTCAGAATAAAAACACATTTAATTTAAAGGATGACTTTGTAAGTATATCCATTTTAACAAGTGCAGCAGATTAAATATGTGAAACACATTTCTATTTAAAATAAAGGAACAAATGTCTCTGTCAATCAACCTTACTTTGAACCTATTGGTTGTCACTTGGCTACTCATACGTCCAATCAGCTGTGGTTGTGACGACAGAGGGGGGGGGGGCTTCCGTTTTAACTGTTTCCTCCGGTAAATTCCTGATCACAATTTGCTTCAAGCTGCTAGCATTGTGTTTGCTACGAGCTGCTAACGGTGTGTTTGCTACGAGCGGCTAGCGGTGTGTTTGCTACAAGTATAGCGGTTCTCAAACTGTGGTCCGCGGACCACTGGTGGTCCGCGAGGGTACTGCAGGTGGTCCGTGGAAAAAAGCTAAATAAAATCCACTTTTTATTATCAAGGATTTTCGGGGACCCGAAGACACATTTTGAGTTGTATACACTGTTGGAAAGAGGAGATTCCTAGCTTTCTAATGATATCAGGCAGTGGGGTAGTGGTCGTTGGGCTCATCGGACATTTATGAGAGAAAATCTCTAATGTCCGAGTGCAAGTGAATGCACCACAAGACACGAGCCTTGTAACCCCTCCCCCGACCCTGGCGCGAGCGTGGAAATATGATTGGCGAACAATATTGTGGCTTTCCAAGTTAACATTGATTGATATGACTGCGATTAAATCAGCATATACTTCTGCCAGGGGATGCCACCCCTCAAAATCTCCTGCCACCCTCTTGCCACCCCTCAAAATCTCCTGCCACCCTCTTGCCACCCCTCAAAATCTCCTGCCACCCTCCTGCCACCCCTCAAAATCTCCTGCCACCCTCTTGCCACCCCTCAAAATCTCCTGCCACCCTCTTGCCACCCCTCAAAATCTCCTGCCACCCTCCTGCCACCCCTCAAATCTCCTGCCACCCTCTTGCCACCCCATGAATATTTTTCTAGATCCACCGCTGAGTAGGCTATATTTATCGTTTCGTTTATTTAATAAGTTAATTTGTTTTTTGTTTGTTTTGAGATTTAAATAGATTTTGAAAGTGGAGAGAGAGAGAGAGAGAGAGAAGAGAGAGAGAGAGAGAGAGAGAGAGAGAGAGAGAGAGAGAGAGAGAGAGAGAAGCAGCGCTGTCTGCTTAGTTGCAATACTGTAGCTCAAGCCTTTATGCAACATAGGCCTATACATTGTTTATGTTACTTATATGCCTGTGTGTCCATGGTTTTGAATGTGTGTGTGTGTGTGTGTGTGTGTGTGTGTGTGTGTGTGTGTGTGTGTGTGTGTGTGTGTGTGTGTGTGTGTTTGAGCGCAGCGCCGTCTGCTTTTTGCAGTACAGTAACTAAAGTAGGAGCATACCGGTAGTTTTTTGTAGACCTGTCTGCCCGTTGTGTGAGTGCACTGCGCGCGTGCGCACTTGTGGCATTGTTTGGTATGACCTCATTAAAATACCGTCCGCCGTCCTCTTTGAGACACATACACAACGCAGACAGACACCGGTCACAAAAGTATCAGATAGGCTTCAATTTACTTTTGATTGTCTATAATTAACTATAAAAAGAATATCGGCGTTTTAACACTACGTTTATATATGTACTTATTTTTACGGTTTGCAGATGAGGGGGTCCGCGAAAATCCTTGATAATAAATAGTGGTCCGCATAAACAAAAAGTTTGAGAACCCCTGCTCTAGAGCAGGGGTTCCCAACCCCCGGTCCGCGGACCGGTACCGGGCCGCAGAGGTGTTACTGCCGGGCCGCGAAATAGCTGTGAGTTTATCGTAATATTTGCAGAATTATAAATATATAAAAATATTTTATCATAATATTTTTTTTCAAAAAGTGTTTAATTTTCGCACCTATACCAGTCATATTATTTCATCCAGTAGCCTAGTTAATCTTTCACCAGAAAACCGTTGAAAATTGCTTTTATGATGTTCCGAGAGATTCGGCGGCTCAGCCTAAAGGCCTCTACACACCGGCCCGACTTTGGGAGTCAGAGGCCGTCCGAAGCCGTCAGAGGCAGTCGGGCATTCGCGTCGCACTACTCAGGTTGGTGTGTCGTCTCTTTACGGCACATTTTCAACCCTCCCGCCTCCTCCCGCCGCCGATTCAACATGTTGAATCGGCGGCGGGAGACCGCGGGAGGCCAAAGAACGTCGGGACAAATCAATCACTCTGATTGGCTGTTCAGCTTAGCGAATCAGTGCATCAGAAGTGAAGCGGAAGTGAGGGACCAAAACAAACGATAAGAAGGCACACACAGACGGCTAATCTTCCTCATTTTCATCTCACCCGGACGCAAGAGTTTCTTTTTTATCATGACGGCATGGAATGAAGAAAGTGAAGACCAACTGATCAACTGCTTATATTACTAAGTCTGTTCTTCTTCTCTCGGTGTATAAAACGCAGTCTGTCTTCCGGTTGTTGCCTCTTTTGAATGACGAATACACACTACCGCCGCTGCTGGTAAGGAGAGTTATTGCCCTCGTCGGCTGAAGTATTTGCGGTGTGTTCGTAGGCGGGCGGCTTTATCCGACGAAGCCAACGAAGCCCAACGTAGCTGACGTAAAAGTCGGGACGCCTTCGGTACGCGTTCTTTGGTCTCAGGTTGGTGTGTAGAGACCTTAAGGTCTCAGCCTCTTGTGCGCACGAGAAAGTTACCGGTACGTAGGAAGAGGAGCACACAGGAGACAACCGTTTCATTGCAGACTGTTGTGTTTATATGGGGAAATGGCAGTGCATACATTATTTGAGATATATTTCAAACTCGGACTTCATTTTAAGGACATGTCGGCCAGGGTGTAGAGCTATTTGTTTAAGCATCGGATTGGCAAAACAGGAGAGTAAACCAGTCTGCCTTGATCTATGAATTCATGTCCGGGACTCTCACAGTATCTGCTGCCCACAGCTGTTTTATAGAAGGAAAACCTCCTTCACTTCATGAAATGGCTGCAGCATCAGGAGGCAGCGGGACGTATACTCCGCCTCTGAGAAGTGCAGCACCAGCGGGTAAAGAGCTGTGCCTTTTTACGCACCGCCTTCGCTGTGTTTACCTTCATCAGAACAGCTTAAGAGTGACTGCAGGCTGCTACGTGTTAACCACACACACCTCCACACACACCTCTACACACATCGAACTGCCCGATTACTCCCCCTTTTATTAGTTTTATGAAGGAGATGTCCAGTCACCAAGGCGCATGATGTGTGTGTGTGTATGTGCTCTGCTCAGCTCAGCTCTGTGTGTTTGTGTCTGTCCGACACCGGCATTTGTTTTCAAATGACCATGAACAGTCATTTACACACATCTGGCTAACTCCATAGGTAGCCTATATGCGGGTGTTCCCAAAATAAGTTAGTTTAATCTTAATCTCGATGTAGTGCTAAATGCTGTCGGAGTGCACCGGAACGAACGACACTATCATAATATCTTCTGAAAACAAATGCCAGTGTCACACACACACACACACACACACACACACACACACATACACACACACACACACACACACACACACACACACACACACATACACACACACACACACACACACACACACACACACACACACACACATACACACACACACACATACACACACACACACACACACACATACACACACACACACACACACACACACACACACACATACACACACACACACACACACACACATACACACACACACACACACACACACACACACACCTCCTTCATAATGCCTTCTCCTCGTTTTCCCAGCATTCACTGGATTATCCGTAAATCATACAAAACAAATCCAAAACGTTGATTTATCTGTTTTCCCGTTTTGGTTTAAAAACTGAATAACGTCGGTTTTTTGGTTTTCCGTTTTTCCGAAAAACCAAAAAGCGACACCGGTTCTTTTTTAAACGTTGTTAATATGTTTTGGATGCATATTGTTCTAGTATTTGTTCAGGCTGTTACATATAATTAGCCTCTGTTGCTACCTGCTGGTGGTGAGTAAATATTAAAATCAGTTAAAATTGACAACCGGTCCGCGATTTTTTTTGAATGTATCTGCCGGTCCTTGGCACAATAAAGGTTGGGAACCCCTGCTCTAGAGAGTACCCGAGACGTTCCGCCTGGAGAGCCAACGAAAAAGAAACTGCTGAGTCCATTACTGGTCGGTTCATTCTGTTAACCTAACCCAAAACGGGTTTCGTCTGTTGAAACGTTCTAAAGCATGTTCTTAGAAAGGAACGGCTATACCCTCTAGAGGTCAATGCTCCGAAAAGCGTTTTGGTGGCCATTTTGAAATCATCTCTGTTACTGCATATTCTATGGAACCTCAAAAGCTGTGATTTAACCAACCCCGCATAAGTGTGCTTGGGATGGTGGCTTGTTCTGTGGAGCAAGGCGTGGGTGTCTGTCTCTTTAAAAAATACTGTAACATCTAATTTGTGTGTTTTATGGAAGTCGATTCCTTTGAATGTGGTGGTGTCCAGAAAATCCACTGAGGTGCAGCTGGTGATGGATTTTAGTGAGATGGATCTGTTGTGGTTATTCAGAGTGATAACAAATACATCAAAATCCTCCTTTGAGTGAGACCACACGCCCCAGATGTCATCCAGATATCTGAAATAATGTGTGGGAGTCTTTTGGCAGGAGGACAGGCCGAGGTTTCCCACTCTGCCATAAAAATGTCTGCATAGGCCGGAGCGAACTTCTTTCCCATAGCAGTGCCTTTAGTCTGCAGGAAGAACTCTCCATTAAATTCAAAGTCATTACGTGTCAAATTTATCTCTAATAATTGTAGTAATTCCTTATCTGGTCTTTTTTTATCAGGGTGTTTCCAGAATATGTTTTGTATGGCTTGTATGCCTTCTTGGATGTCAATGTTTGTATATAAGCTATCTACGTCCATCGTGAATAAAATAGCGTCCTGAGGTATATCGAGTTGTTTAATTCTTCTTACAAAGTCGTAGGTGTCTTTAATGTAGCTTGTGTGAGTGATGGAAAGAGGATTGAGGTAGAAGTCAATGAACTCGGCCGTGCGGTAGGTCTCGCTGCTGCAATCAGATACAATGGGTCTGCCCGGAGGAATTTCATGAGGTAAGGACCATTTATGTCTTTCTTTGTGTATTTTCGGCAGCATATAAAATAGTCTGGCCCTGGGTTCGGAAGTGCCTGCTATAAACTTGATTTGTTTAGCATTTAGGAATTTTTTGTCATAGAGTGTTTGTAAAATCCTGTCAACTAATTTAATGGTGTCCAGATAAATCGGTTTGTCCAATTTGGAATAATAATTTGCGTCCAATAATTGTCTATATCCCTCCCATAGGTATTGTTCCCGGTCCATGACAACCACTACACTACCCTTATCGGCTGGCTTGATAACGAGATTATTATTATTAACGAGCTCCTTCAGTGCCGTGGCCTCCTCCGGACTGAGGTTCGGTTGGACACGAGACATCCGGAAGCTGCTATCAAAATGGTTGATATCAGCCGCGATGAGAGTAGTCAGTTCCACCGGAAGTGTGCCAGCGGAGGGAAACCAGTCCGATTTGGGAGTAAATGGAGGTGGGTCAGAATCTTTTTTGTGTTTAAAATATGTTGCTAGTTTCAATCTCCTGTGGTATTGCTGCATATCCCATCTGCCTTGCTCGATAATATTTTTGTTGCTGCCTTTTGTAGGGATGAAGTTCAGACCCCTGTCTAATAGAGTGATCTGCGGTGGAGTCAATGTAACGTGTTTAGCTAATATTAAAACGTTTTTATTCCCCTCCTGTACAGGCAGATTTGAGGGGACCTTTAGTTTACCTGGTCACACCAGTGTCGAAGCATGAGTTTTGCGGTGGATCGAGTCCAATGGACATTATCCTTTTCGGTCCAGAATGACCCGCTTGGCAGCTTTGGTATATGCTTTTGATGCTGTGTGATGTACTCATTTAAATGGAACAAATGTTTTTGTTCATTATGTGGCAGAAAGTGTGAGTAATTGATAACAGGTATCCAGATTGCTGCCCGTGGGAACCTTAACTTAGCAGCTCGGACTGCTGCCTGCAGCTGCTTCACAGTGGTCTGCTTGACTTTATTTGATCTGTTATTTAGTCCAAATGATAAAATCACCTTCTCCACCACAGTGGAAGAAGTGGCCTTTTGGATAATGGCCTCTGCATGCCTGAAAGTAGCACCCGGGTAACTATCAATTTGCAGCTCATTTATGGAGAATAATGGGAATCGTGCTAAATTAGAGTCCCCCATTATTAGCCATTTTTTGCCGACACTCAAACCCCAGTCCTGTAATTTTTTGACTGTGTTGAGGTGTTTATTAGGTCTGCGTGTTGGTGTTATTGGCTCAGGTAGTGTGGGTTTCGACTGCCGCTCTGTGTTCAGTTGGCTCTGGACCGCCGCGCCGAGGCTGCGTGTCGCAACTGTGGAACGAGAAAGGACGGGACAACTGGGCTGTTGAGGGAGCGCCGCCGGCACCAGAGCGCACTCCAATTCCTCCAGCGACAGATCGAAAATGGAATCCTCTTCAGTGGCCACAGCTGGGTTGAAAGGAGGAGGAGGAGAGCGAGCAGGAGGCTGAGGCGTCAAACTGGGTGCACGCCTGCCCCTCGGTGTCAAGCTAGGAATCCACCTAGTCCTCTGTGGTTTCGGAACCGGTGAGGTAAGTACCATGCTGGGGGGAATGCGGTACTCTGTTTCAACCTCCACCATAGAGTCCCCCTTTGGGTCTGTCATAGTGGTAGTAGTGTTAACAGTTTTTGTGGATGATGTGTGTGGTACCGGGGTCTGTGAGGGGGACCCAATTTGTGCAGGTGGAGCATGTATTTGTGCCACACATATGTTTGCAGCAGGACGAGACACAGCCGTGGGACTCACACTCTGTTCGGGCTGTGCAGGTGCGGCTACTGTTCGGTCAACAATCTGAGCCGTCAACAGAGCCGCAGCCTGTTCCAGTGTTTCCTCCTGTAGCCGGCGCCCCAGATTTCTCCTGGCCCAGGATGAAGCCACATCCAGTGGATTCTGCCAGTGGTAAGTAGACAATGTATTTAATACCTTGATCTGAGCTTCCATCTCATCTGTGTAGTGATCACGTAGGATCAACATGGTTGTAAAAGACCAATTTTTTGCATTGCCTTCAATCAGGGCCTGTGTGTCGGGGCGAGGAGCAAGGGCGCCGGAAGCAGGGGGGCCAGGGGGCCATTGGCCCCCCCACTTTACAGCCCTGCCCCACATTTTCGCAGCAGCGGATGCCGCGGAACACTGTACACATCCCGTTTCAATAATTCCCCTCTACTCTAAAGTCGCATCTAAAAAGAACGCCATCTGATCTAGCTGTATATGTTTGTTATTTTTGATTGTTATATTCAATCATTAGCTACAGGCATTTGTGAAGCTTGTAAAGGGAAGATGACAGCTCTCACTCGCCACTCTGCTCTTCCACAGCGCAGCTCCCCCTCCCTCCGCTGAAATTATGAATGTAAGGCGTATAGTAATCATAGATAACACGGCAGGGTCCGTTACAGTTCGTTTTCATCTGATTTCAATAACAAAGTCTTGGCTTTTAGAATATTAAACTTGTTTCGGCAATTCAGATGATAAATACAACTTTGAAGCTTCGGCATAATTACAAGCGGAGAACGGAGTACTTGACGTCACAGCAGGCACAACAACAGCCGGTGTTTCTCGTGAGTGTTTTCCCCGGGAAACAAACAATACACACAAGGCAAAAATACACAACACACCACGTATACACACACACACTCGCAAGCTCCCCCCAGACCAGCATCCAAACGAAAATAGTTTCCCTCCGTTACTACTTTGATCATTTGCTCCGCTAATAATCAATCAGATCGATCCAGAGAAGAGGAAACTATAAAGGCCTTTTTCTCAAAATGATGACTCGGTGACAGTCATTATAATGTTATGCTTAATATTTGGAGTACAAAAACAATCCTGATATCATTAGAAAGCTAGGAATCTCCTCTTTCCAACATTGTATACAACTCAAAATGTGTCTTCGGGTCAATGCGACTGATTTCGATGGAGCAGCAGGTCACTTTGCATTAGGTAAAATAAAGCAGGCAGACATAACAGGAAGAATATGTACATTTTAATCCAATCAAATAGGACATTGTCACACCATTCAAATGTATCCATGTACATTACAATCAATAAAAAAGCTTAGCTTTGTTTATTTGTTACGTTGTTTACGTTATGTGTTACGTTCTTCTGTGTGTCAGCCGTTAACCTAGATAGATAAACTTGCAAACATGTCAGAAGAACCGTGCATAAGAAAAAAATACAGTCAAACTAAACTGAAATTCAACAACTTGAATGTCACATCCCTGACATCCACAACTCCGGAGCCTGGCCCTTCAACCATAGAACCAGCGCAGCCAGATGAACCCCAAAGCAGCAGCTCTGCGGCCGCAGAGACTGTCAGAACCGCCGCCGCCGGCATCGTTGAACCGAAACAGGCTGGTTCCGACTGCATGGAGGTTTGTTATCGGGACATTGAGACGGGCAAATAAAAGCTTATTTGGGCAAAGATGAAGGTACTTCAATGCAGAATGGTACAAAAACAGAGAGTGGTTCATTCTTTGCAAAACCACTGAACGAGCCTTCTGTGAAATATGCAGATTTGCTGCTGTTAAACGGCTCGTAACTTTCTCCAAATGTGGAGATGACAGCTTTGTAAATACCGGAGTTAATAACTGGAGCTTTTCACAGAGTGTGTTAAAAAAAAAGTACGCTTACTTCAGTCAAACACCAGTCAACATTCAGCTTGTCAAACAAGAGCGTATTGAGCGGGAAAAAAGGAGAGATGGAATGATGGAGCAGCTGCGCTGTCATATGTGTGGGCTGGACCTGTATAGTTTAATTTACAGGAAAGGAGTGAGCAGAGGGTAGAGTGGTCCATTCTTGTTCTGTTTTCTGTGACTATCTTCCTCATGCTGAACACCCTCTCAGACTTTCAGTTGCGCGCGCTACTAAAGAGACGCGTTACCATGGAAACCAAACAATGTTGTAGCTGTATTGAAGTCCGAGTGGAAACAGTAACATTTGGAGCGTTATGTTAGAATGAATCAGGTCGTGACTCACAAATCAGATTTAGTCAGAAATCGGGAGAAATGCGGGATAAATATGACCCCGGGAGGAAATCGGGAGTCTCCCGTGAAAATCGGGAGGGTTGGTAAGTATGTCACATACACACACACTTTTTGGCCCCCCCACTTCTGAAATGAATCCGGCGCCGCTGGCGAGGAGACGCCGGCGCTTGATGACCGTGGACAGGTGTTCGGTCATTCTGGCTATGTTTGGTGGAGGATCTTCCGCCGACACGTTTTTGAGATGGTGGATAGTTTTAATGATGGTGTGGATGCAGTGTGCCTTCAATAAAAAATCTGGATCCTCTGACTGTGGCTTTTTCTCCTGATGAGTGTTTCTGTATGTGGGGTAGGTATTGTTTCTGTACTGTTTGTTGTACTGTTTTTTCTCCTGATGACTGTTTCTGTTAGTGGGGTAAGTATTGCTTTTGTACTGTGTGTTGAACTTGTTGTTGTTATGGCTCTGTTTGTTATCCCTCACACTGTTGTAACTGTAGTTCTCATTTCGGTATCCTGTGGGATACCGGGGTTCAAAAAATTGTGGCTTGAAGCCTGGCTCTTTGTAGCGTTGTCGGGAGCCGTGGTCCCCGTAAGTTCCAGGTCCGGCCCGTGTGACCGATGCATAGGAACGCTGTTGGCCATTAAAACGCTGGCCGTTAGAGACCTGGCGGCCATTAGATCTCTGTCCGCTGTAATACTGGCGGTGATCTGGCTGGTAGAAGCGATTTCGGGAGTCATTGTGCTGTGGCCAATTGTAGGTGCGACGTTTATCCCGACCACGTCGGTAATCTACCACAGTCCAATCTCCGTTATCATCGTGATTCATGACCAGAAATGTGTTGTGCCAGTAAAAAGCTCAGATGGCTTGCCTTGAAAGTAAAGTGAAATATTTTTTTTATATGTTTTTTTTCAAATAAATAATAAAATAATAAAATAAAATGTGATCGTATTTGAATAAAACGTATTAACAAGCCTTATAGTCGCGACATTTCGGTCCAAATGGACCTTCTTCAGGCTGGCTTGTTGAAAATGAGAGAGCGCTGTGTTAAGGTTAGGGTTAGGGTTTAGGGTTAACCCTAAACCCTAACCCTAACCCTATCTCAACCATATCTGTGTTTGTGTTTTATTGATTCCTCTCTGTTTCATTTGTTCCTGTTGTGAGTGTTGAATCGCCACAACACTAGCGCTATGTTAGCGCCGAGCTGCTAACAGTATGTTTGAGACGAGCTGCTAGCATGGTGTTTGAGACGAGCTGCTAGCATTGTGTTTGAGACGAGCTGCTAGCATGGTGTTTGAGACGAGCCGCTAGCATGGTGTTTGAGACGAGCTGCTAGCATGGTGTTTGAGACGAGCTGCTAGCATGGTGTTTGAGACGAGCTGCTAGCATTGTGTTTGAGACGAGCTGCTAGCACTGTGTTTGAGACGAGCTGCTAGCATGGTGTTTGAGACGAGCTGCTAGCACTGTGTTTGAGACGAGCTGCTAGCATTGTGTTTGAGACGAGCTGCTAGCATTGTGTTTACGACGAGCTGCTAGCATTGTGTTTGCGACAAGCTGCTAGCATTGTGTTTGAGACGAGCTGCTAGCATTGTGTTTGCGACAAGCTGCTAGCATTGTGTTTGCGACAAGCTGCTAGCATTGTGTTTGAGACGAGCTGCTAGCATTGTGTTTACGACGAGCTGCTAGCATTGTGTTTACGACGAGCTGCTAGCATTGTGTTTGCGACAAGCTGCTAGCATTGTGTTTGAGACGAGCTGCTAGCATTGTGTTTACGACGAGCTGCTAGCATTGTGTTTGCGACAAGCTGCTAGCATTGTGTTTGAGACGAGCTGCTAGCATTGTGTTTACGACGAGCTGCTAGCATTGTGTTTGCAACGAGCTGCTAGCATGGTGTTTACGACAAGCTGCTAGCATTGTGTTTGAGACGAGCTGCTAGCATGGTGTTTGAGACGAGCTGCTAGCATGGTGTTTGAGACGAGCTGCTAGCATGGTGTTTGAGACGAGCTGCTAGCATGGTGTTTGAGACGAGCTGCTAGCATGGTGTTTGAGACGAGCTGCTAGCATTGTGTTTGCGACGAGCTGCTAGCATTGTGTTAATAGACAGAACCTGAAGGCTTGGACTCTTCTGAAGAAGGAGAACACAGGGACAACAAGGATCCATTTGAAGATGGGTAAGTGTAAATATTACAGTAATAGTGCACTTACACTTTTTGGGGAATACCTTGAAAATGAACAATAGGTTTATTAATAAAAACATTTATCGATAGTCATGAACTTTTCTTGGGACCAAAAAGACTCCATAGCAGACTTTTACTCCGTGTAAACGTGTTTATGTGTAAACGTTATTTTGGTGTGTAAAAGTGAGGTTACATGTGTAGATGACAACGAGACATTCACAGTGGCTATAGACATGTTCTTATCATACTGTTCTGTACAGGTGAGACTTTGTTATAAATGAGCCTCTCTAAACCTTTAGTACTCTCTTAATGTCACAACATGTGGATAGATATCTTTATGGTGCTGCTGGAGTGATGTGAGACAGTATCTGTGTATATCTCACTACCCTCTGTCCCTGGACCCTCTGTCCCTGGACCCTCTGTCCTTGGACGCTCTGTCCCTGGACCCTCTGTCCCTGGACCCTCTGTCCTTGGACCCTGTGTCCTTGGACCCTCACCCTGGAGGAGGAAAGCCCCCTGATCTCTGATGTCTGACAGGAATATGAGAGTATGTGCGTGGTGTCTCTGTGGGAGGACCACCTCCCAGCTGTCCCCTCCGTCCCCTCCATGGAGACCAGTGGGATTTCTGTCAGAAGCTGCTATTTGGAGGTTTTGGTGGATTGTAAACAGTCCTGGCTGTCAGAGAACGTCTGCTGTGTCTCATTGAGTCAGTCAGTTCATCTGAAGCTTTACAGACGGGGGTCTCGGTCCTCGCTCGGATCAGCAATATTCAGGGATGGATTTAGACCTTTAACATGAGTACGTGCTGACTGGATGCTGCTGGGTCTCTGGAGGGTAATCAGAAGGAGTGATGCTACATTATGAACAGACAGTGACACAGAGGGGACCAGACCCCAGCCGGGACCCCTGAGATGTGTTGGTTCAGTAAATCAGAGTCAGGAAGTGGTCTCAAGGTTTATTGAAAAGTCTCACAATCACCAACCCTGGAGGAAGGCTTTAAACTACCTGGAGTACATAGATTTAGAAACAGAGCTTTGGATATGAGTATATATTGATTTCACACAAAGACTAGCAGAGTCCAGACTGAACCTGGTCCAGGACTGTCAGAGTAAATACCCCCCCCCCCCCCCTGCACTATATCTGCTATATACTGGTTTATATGGAGCCCTTAATTCCCAACAGAGTCATGATGACCAGAGTCCTGGATCAGGGTTCAGACCGGCAGAGTATCAGAGCTCAGATCATCACAGAATCAGCAGCTAGCAGCACATGAAGCGGTTTGAAGACACACACAGGACCAGGACCCGCTGCTGGGAACCAGGACCAGGATCAGCTGCTGGGAACCAGGACCAGGATCAGCTGCTGGGAACCAGGACCAGGACCAGTTGCTGGGAACCAGGACCAGGACCAGCTGCTGGGAACCAGGACCAGGACCAGCTGCTGGGAACCAGGGCCAGGACCAGTTGCTGGGAACCAGGACCAGGATCAGCTGCTGGGAACCAGGACCAGGATCAGCAGCTGGGAACCAGGATCAGGATCAGTGGCTGGGAACCAGGATCCGTCCTGAAAGAGAAGACGAGGACAGGGTTAACTCAAACCCTGATACCTCATTGAACCGGTCCTTCAGAACCTTGTGAGTGCAGTGGACCAGGTCTCAGGAGGAGGTCTAAGCACAGACCAGGTCTGATGGATCTGAAACTTTGAAAGTGAGCTGCTTCACCTCTGGACTTCCTCTTGTAGTAGATGAACCCGGCCAGAGATAAGGTCAGACCCAGGATCAGTCCTGCAGCTCCGATGGCTACCTTGTTCCTCTCAGACTCTGGCATGGAGGGGTCTGAGGACAGACAAGTGAGCAGAGAGACAGGTGAGCAGAGAGACAGGTGAGCAGAGAGACAGGTGGAGAGACAGGTGGAGAGCAGAGAGACAGTTGGAGAGAGAGAGACAGGTGAGCAGAGAGACAGGTGAGCAGAGAGACAGGTGAGCAGAGAGACAGGTGAGCAGAGAGACAGGTGGAGAGCAGAGAGACAGGTGGAGAGAGACAGGTGAGCAGAGAGACAGGGGGGTCAGACAGATAGGTGGAGAGAGAGACAGGTGAGCAGAGAGAAAGGTGAGAGGAGAGACAGGTGAGCAGACCGACAGGTGGACAGACAGACAGGTGAGCAGACAGACAGGTGGTCAGACAGACAGGTGGTCTGACAGACAGGTGGTCAGACAGACAGATGAACAGACAGACAGGTGAGCAGACAGACAGGTGAGCAGACAGACAGGTGAGCAGACAGACAGGTGAGCAGACAGACAGGTGAACAGACAGACAGGTGAGCAGATAGACAGGTGATCAGAGAGACAGGTGAACAGACAGACAGGTGAGCAGACAGACAGGTGATCAGACAGACAGGACATCAGTCAGACAGGAGATCAGACAGACAGGTGGTCTGACAGACAGGTGAGCAGAGAGACAGGTGATCAGACAGAAAGACAGGTGATCAGACAGAAAGACAGGTGATCAGACAGACAGGTGATCAGACAGACAGGTGATCAGACAGACAGGTATTTACCCCAGGCAGTAACCAGAGGCTCTCCCAGGCTGACGTGCTCCACCATGCAGGAGATCTTGTCTCCAGACCTGCAGACACAAAGCAGCATTCAGACTGGACCTGGACCTGGACCTGGACCTGGACCTGGACCTGGACCTGGACCTGGACCTGAGGTCACATTCACTCCTAATAGTCTGCTTCTCTGGTGCCAGAGGACAGTTTGTTACATTGCTTCATTTTTCAGAAGGTTCTCGTTCACACGGCAAAAATCAAAAACACAAGTCATGTGCTCGTAAATGCTGTTCAACCATTGGTCAGGCATTAAGGGGGGAAAACGCAAATACAGGCAATTTTTACCGGAGCTCTGGAGCATCGCAGGCTATTCTCATGCTGCTGTTAATCTGGAGATCACCAGACTCTAGAGGACGGGGCGTATGGTTATACAATCAGACGACATGCGTTAAAAAACATGATAACACATATAATGAGAGACGTCCTGCAGTCAGGAGGAGGTCTCACCGAGGACAGGAGGCTCTGACTTTTGTGTGTAGTTGAAGGAGCATCTTTACTTTACACGACACTGTTCAACTCTTCATTCTGCTTCACTCTTTAACTGAAGACATCCGCGTTCTTGTGACGCGTAAATACTACGCTTCCTGTGTTTTGGTACGGACTGCGTTCACAGAGATGAACCGCCCCAGAGTTCACTAGCAAGGGGTCCGAGACCACCTCTTTTAGGACCAGAGTCCGGTTGTTTAGGTCCCTTCAGAGGTCTCGGACTGCGTTCACACCGACCCAAACGAACCGCACCAAGCGGTGAAAATGCACCAGGGTTTGATTCAACCGGACTATACAAGGCTGGTGTGAATGCGACCTGAAACTAACTGGACCTGAATCTAACTGGACCTGGATCTAACTGGACCTGGATGGACCTGGATCTAACTGGACCTGGATCTAACTGGACCTGGATCTAACTGGACCTGAAACTAACTGGACCTGGACTCACCTGGGCGTGTACTCCAGGTGGGAGTGGACCTGGATCTGGACTCACCTGGGCGTGTACTCCAGGTGGGAGTGGACCTGGTAGTACCAGTCCCTGTCAGCCAGCTCTTCAGAGGAAGTGACATCAGAGGTGACTTCCTGTCCGTTCCTGATCCAGCTCACTTTGATGAGTTTGGGGTAGAACTCGTAGACGCTGCAGACCAGCATCGCTGGATGTGATCCACTGGGAGAGACCGTGGAGTGAAGCCGGACGTAGGGCTTCACTGAAACACACATCATCATTACGTTAGTAATTAGTGGTTAACTACCGTCATTAACATCATCGTTACCGTGAGTAATTAGTGGTTTACTACGGTCATTAACATCATCGTTACCGTTAGTGATTAGTGGTTAACTACCGTCATTAACATCATCGTTACCGTGAGTGATTAGTGGTTTACTACCGTCATTAACATCATGGTTACCGTTAGTGATTAGTGGTTTACTACCGTCATTAACATCATCGTTACCGTTAGTAATTAGTGGTTTACTACCGTCATTAACATCATGGTTACCGTTAGTGATTAGTGGTTTGCTACTGTCATTAACATCATCGTTACCGTTAGTGATTAGTGGTTAGCTACCGTCATTAACATCATCGTTACCGTGAGTGATTAGTGGTTTGCTACCGTCATTAACATCATCGTTACCGTGAGTGATTAGTGGTTTGCTACCGTCATTAACATCATCGTTACCGTTAGTGATTAGTGGTTTGCTACCGTCATTAACATCATCGTTACCGTTAGTGATTAGTGGTTAGCTACCGTCGTTAACATCATCGTTACCGTTAGTGATTAGTGGTTAGCTACCGTCGTTAACATCATCGTTACCGTTAGATATTAGTGGTTAGCTACCGTCGTTAACATCATCGTTACCGTTAGTGATCAGTGGTTAGCTACCGTCGTTAACATCATCGTTACCGTTAGTGATTAGTGGTTTACTACCGTCATTAACATCATCGTTACCGTGAGCGATTAGTGGTTTACTACCGTCATTAACATCATCGTTACCGTTAGTGATTAGTGGTTAGCTACCGTCGTTAACATCATCGTTACGTTAGTGATTAGTGGTTTACTACCGTCATTAACATCATCGTTACGTTAGTGATTAGTGGTTAGCTACCGTCGTTAACATCATCGTTACCGTTAGTGATTAGTGGTTTACTACCGTCATTAACATCATCGTTACCGTGAGTGATTAGTGGTTTACTACCGTCATTAACATCATGGTTACCGTTAGTGATTAGTGGTTTACTACCGTCATTAACATCATCGTTACCGTTAGTAATTAGTGGTTTACTACCGTCATTAACATCATGGTTACCGTTAGTGATTAGTGGTTAGCTACCGTCATTAACATCATGGTTACCGTTAGTGATTAGTGGTTTACTACGTCATTAACATCATCGTTACCGTTAGTGATTAGTGGTTACTACCGTCATTAACATCATGGTTACCGTTAGTGATTAGTGGTTTACTACTGTCATTAAATCATCGTTACCGTTAGTGATAGTGGTTAGCTACCGTCATTAACATCATCGTTACCGTGAGTGATTAGTGGTTTGCTACGTCATTAACATCATCGTTACCGTGAGTGATTAGTGGTTGCTACCGTCATTAACATCATCGTTACGTTAGGTGATTAGTGGTTTGCTACCGTCGTTAACATCATCGTTACCGTTAGTGATTAGTGGTTTGCTACCGTCGTTAACATCATCGTTACCGTTAGTGATTGGTGGTTAGCTACCGTCATTAACATCATCGTTACCGTTAGTGATTAGTGGTTACCTACCGTCGTTAACATCATCGTTACCGTTAGTGATTAGTGGTTAGCTACCGTCGTTAACATCATCGTTACCGTTAGTGATTAGTGGTTAGCTACCGTCGTTAACATCATCGTTACCGTGAGCGATTAGTGGTTTACTACCGTCGTTAACATCATCGTTACCGTTAGTGATTAGTGGTTAGCTACCGTCGTTAACATCATCGTTACCGTTAGCGATTAGTGGTTTACTACCGTCATTAACATCATCGTTACCGTGAGTGATTAGTGGTTTACTACCGTCATTAACATCATCGTTACCGTGAGTGATTAGTGGTTTGCTACCGTCATTAACATCATCGTTACCGTTAGTGATTAGTGGTTTACTACCGTCATTAACATCATCGTTACCGTGAGTGATTAGTGGTTTGCTACCGTCATTAACATCATCGTTACCGTTAGTGATTAGTGGTTTACTACCGTCATTAACATCATCGTTACCTTGAGTGATTAGTGGTTACCTACCGTCATTAACATCATGGTTACCGTTAGTGATTAGTGGTTTACTACCGTCATTAACATCATCGTTACCGTGAGTAATTAGTGGTTTGCTACCGTCATTAACATCATCGTTACCGTGAGTGATTAGTGGTTTGCTACCGTCATTAACATCATCGTTACCGTTAGTAATTAGTGGTTTACTACCGTCATTAACATCATCGTTACCGTGAGTGATTAGTGGTTAACTACCGTCATTAACATCATCGTTACGTTAGTGATTAGTGGTTTACTACCGTCATTAACATCATCGTTACCGGTAGTGATTAGTGGTTAACTACCGTCATTAACATCATCGTTACGTTAGTGATTAGTGGTTTACTACCGTCATTAACATCATCGTTACGTTAGTGATTAGTGGTTTGCTACCGTCATTAACATCATCGTTACCGTTAGTGATTAGTGGTTACCTACTGTCATTAACATCATCGTTACCGTGAGTGATTAGTGGTTTACTACCGTCATTAACATCATGGTTACCGTTAGTGATTAGTGGTTAGCTACCGTCATTAACATCATCGTTAGTAATTAGTGGTTTACTACCGTCATTAACATCATCGTTACCGTGAGTGATTAGTGGTTTGCTACCGTCATTAACATCATCGTTACCGTGAGTGATTAGTGGTTACCTACCGTCATTAACATCATGGTTACCGTTAGTGATTAGTGGTTTACTACCGTCATTAACATCATCGTTACCGTGAGTGATTAGTGGTTTACTACCGTCATTAACATCATCGTTACCGTGAGTAATTAGTGGTTTGCTACCGTCATTAACATCATCGTTACCGTGAGTGATTAGTGGTTTGCTACCGTCATTAACATCATCGTTACCGTTAGTAATTAGTGGTTTACTACCGTCATTAACATCATCGTTACCGTGAGTGATTAGTGGTTAACTACCGTCATTAACATCATCGTTACGTTAGTGATTAGTGGTTTACTACCGTCATTAACATCATCGTTACATTAGTGATTAGTGGTTTGCTACCATCATTAACATCATCGTTACCGTTAGTGATTAGTGGTTACCTACTGTCATTAACATCATCGTTACCGTGAGTGATTAGTGGTTTACTACCGTCATTAACATCATCGTTACCGTTAGTGATTAGTGGTTACCTACCGTCATTAACATCATCGTTACCGTTAGTGATTGGTGGTTAGCTACCGTCGTTAACATCATCGTTACCGTTAGTGATTAGTGGTTAGCTACCGTCGTTAACATCATCGTTACCGTGAGCGATTAGTGGTTTACTACCGTCGTTAACATCATCGTTACCGTTAGTGATTAGTGGTTAGCTACCGTCGTTAACATCATCGTTACCGTTAGTGATTAGTGGTTACCTACCGTCGTTAACATCATCGTTACCGTTAGTGATTAGTGGTTAGCTACCGTCGTTAACATCATCGTTACCGTTAGTGATTAGTGGTTAGCTACCGTCGTTAACATCATCGTTACCGTGAGCGATTAGTGGTTTACTACCGTCATTAACATCATCGTTACCGTTAGTGATTAGTGGTTTACTACCGTCATTAACATCATCGTTACCGTGAGTGATTAGTGGTTTACTACCGTCATTAACATCATCGTTACCGTGAGTAATTAGTGGTTTACTACCGTCATTAACATCATCGTTACCGTTAGTAATTAGTGGTTAGCTACCGTCATTAACATCATCGTTACGTTAGTGATTAGTGGTTTGCTACCGTCATTAACATCATGGTTACCGTTAGTGATTAGTGGTTTGCTACCGTCATTAACATCATGGTTACCGTGAGTGATTAGTGGTTTACTACCGTCATTAACATAATCGTTACCGTGAGTAATTAGTGGTTTACTACCGTCATTAACATCATCGTTACCGTTAGTGATTAGTGGTTTACTACCGTCATTAACATCATCGTTACCGTTAGTGATTAGTGGTTTACTACCGTCATTAACATCATCGTTACCGTTAGTGATTAGTGGTTTGCTACCGTCGTTAACATCGTCGTTACCGTTAGTAATTAGTGGTTTACTACCGTCATTAACATCATCGTTACCGTTAGTGGTTAGCTACTGTTAACTACATATAGATATGTATATGTATATATATATATACAGATGTGATGCTGAGAGAGCAGAGACACCTTCTCTGAATATAAAATATCTTTGTAATGTATTTAGTGAATGAAGATAGTGAGTTATTAAAAACAGAAGTCTCATAACTCTGCAGAGATATGAGGTGTTTCTGCTGCTGAGTCTCACCACCAGGTGGAGACAGAGACTAATCAAAGCATTCACTGCTGATGATAATAAATACTATTTAGAAATCATTATTCATTTCTAACAGTTTAACTAGAGACACAGAATTAAACCTGAGAGAAGCAGGGTCTAAACCAAGGGTGCCCAACCAGTCGATCGCGATCGACCGGTCGATCGCGGGGTGATTCCCAGTCGATCACGAGATGTGTCTAAAAATAGAACAACAATATTCAGTTTTATCGTTAATGTCCTATAACATAATCTTCCTGTGCCAGAATAATGCACTTGAACGCATCAAAGCTTTGTGATTGGCGTGACCCCATGTGTCGGGGCGTGGCTGGTGGGCAGTGGGCACTAGTTCGCTGACGTTGTCCATGGCAACAGGAGTGACTGGCCGCACACACACAAGACCACAATTATGGCAGAAGCATAAAAGCCCAAAATCTATCATTTTCGCTCCGAGTGGGAGGAGGATTATTTTTGTATCTATTCCAATTCAAAGTCCATCTGTCTCTCATCTGCAATGCGAGCGTGGCTTTATCGAAGAAGGGTCATTTAGGAGCGGCATTTCAAAACAGTGCACACACGCTACGAGACGGATTCCCTCCTGATTCTGCGCTACGCTCCCAAAGGGGAGGGACCTGAAAGGACAGCTAAACGCACAGCAGTCCATTTCCACCAGGCCCAGCAACCAGAGCAAGGCTGCTCCCAGAGCATCTTATCCTGTCACGTTTCTGCCAAACACAGGAAGTCTTTCAAAGACGGCGAAGTTGTGAAAGAAGCATTCCTGGAGGCTGCCGACGCGCTTTTTGGGGACAGTCAAAATAACTAGCATTTCAACAGGTTTTTGATATAATAAAAACTCTAGTTAGATACCGTTATTAATCAGCTGTACGTTTGAGTTTGTTTGAACTTATTCATTATAATTATTGTACAAAATGGTATAAGAATGCAAACATTAAGATCTGTTCTGTTTGAATTGATTATAGTCTATTATCAATTCAGGTTAAGAAACTAGTGTTGCCTGCATCCTATTTTAAAGGCATTTCTTTTTATACTCTACTAAAATGCAACAAAAAAAGGGTTTGATTCTATGAATTTAGTCTTTTTATTGCACTTTGGCAGCAGGTTCCTGTGTAGCTTCAAGTTGTCTTATTAGGAAGCCTAATTTATACTTTTGTAGCAACACTATTTGTATATAATGTCAAAGAAAGGGTTCAGTGTCTTTTCTTTCTCCCTGTGTGGCAGCACTGTTCAATGTTTCTTGAAAACATGACCCACTGTAGTGTGACGTGTGAATAAACTCCAACTCTGTATCAACAACACTGTTGTGTAGCTTCAGGTAAATACTTGTATGTGTGTAGATTAGAAAGAGGTCAGATAAAGGATCTGCAGCATTTCATGAAGGATTAATCGTACAAAGGTCAGTTTCAGTAGCAGTGTGTATTGAGCTGGTAGCAGGCTGTCAGTAATGCCTCTCTATTTGGACCGGTAGATCTCGGCAGACTGGCAGCTTTAAAAGTAGCTCTCGGTTCAACAAAGGTTGGGCACCCCTGCTCTACAGACTCACCTGAGAGAGGCAGGGTCTACAGAGAGACAGGGTCTACAGACTCACCTGAGAGAGACAGGGTCTACAGAGAGACAGGGTCTACAGACTCACCTGAGAGAGACAGGGTCTACAGAGAGACAGGGTCTACAGACTCACCTGAGAGAGACAGGGTCTACAGAGAGACAGGGTCTACAGACTCACCTGAGAGAGACAGGGTCTACAGAGAGACAGGGTCTACAGACTCACCTGAGAGAGGCAGGGTCTACAGAGAGACAGGTTCTACAGACTCACCTGAGAGAGACAGGGTCTACAGAGAGACAGGGTCTACAGACTCACCTGAGAGAGACAGGGTCTACAGAGAGACAGGGTCTACAGACTCACCTGAGAGAGACAGGGTCTACAGAGAGACAGGGTCTACAGACTCACCTGAGAGAGACAGGGTCTACAGAGAGACAGGGTCTACAGACTCACCTGAGAGAGACAGGGTCTACAGAGAGACAGGGTCTACAGACTCACCTGAGAGAGACAGGGTCTACAGAGAGACAGGGTCTACAGACTCACCTGAGAAAGGCAGGGTCTCCTGCTCGTAGTTCTTAATGTTGTGTTGGCAGTACGTCTCCTTCGCTGCTGTCGCCTGGTTCAGGATTGAAGGATTGTTGTTCCAGAACTCTGCGTTGTACACCCCATACTCAGTGTATCCAACAAACTTCCCCACTCTGCTGTCGAACCTGGTGTGCTCCAACTTGTTGTAATAGTATGAGTTGATGAACTGGATGTCCTTCAGCTCAGAGGAGGTGAACTCACAGCGGGAAGTCATATATTCCAGATATCCATCTGAAGCAGAGAAAGAGAGTCTGAGTCTGTCTCAGTGAGTCTCAGTCTGTCTCAGCCTGTCTCAGTGAGTCTCAGTGAGTCTCAGTCTGTCTCAGCCTGTCTCAGTGAGTCTCAGTGAGTCTCAGTCTGTCTCAGCCTGTCTCAGTCTGTCTCAGTTTGTCTCAGTTTGTCTCAGTTTGTCTCAGTCTGTCTCAGTTTGTCTCAGTTTGTCTGTTTGTCTCAGTTTGTCTCAGTTTGTCTCAGCTAGTCTGTTTGTCTCAGTTTGTCTCAGTTTGTCTCAGTGAGTCTCAGTTTGTCTCAGTCTGTCTCAGTTTGTCTCAGTGAGTCTCAGTTTGTCTCAGTCTGTCTCAGTTTGTCTCAGTGAGTCTCAGTCTGTCTCAGTTTGTCTCAGTTTGTCTCAATGAGTCTCAGTTTGTCTCAGTTTGTCTCAGTTTGTCTCAGTTTGTCTCAGTGAATCTCAGTTTGTCTCAGTTTGTCTCAGTTTGTCTCAGTGAGTCTCAGTTTGTCTCAGTTTGTCTCAGCTTGTCTCAGCTTGTCTCAATTTGTCTCAGTGAGTCTCATTGTGTCTCAGTTTGTCTCAGCTTGTCTCAGTTTGTCTCAGTTTGTCTCAGTGAATCTCAGTTTGTCTCAGTTTGTCTCAGTTTGTCTCAGTGAGTCTCAGTTTGTCTCAGTTTGTCTCAGTGAGTCTCAGTGAGTCTCAGTTTGTCTCAGTTTGTCTCAGCTTGTCTCAGCTTGTCTCAATTTGTCTCAGTGAGTCTCAGCTTGTCTCAGTTTGTCTCAGTGAGTCTCAGTTTGTCTCAGGGAGTCTCAGTTTGTCTCAGTTTGTCTCAGTGAGTCTCAGTTTATCTCAGTGAGTCTCAGTTTGTCTCAGTCTGTCTCAGTTTGTGTCAGTTTGTCTCAGTGAGTCTCAGCTTGTCTCAGTTTGTGTCAGTGAGTCTCAGTGAGTCTCAGTTTTTCTCAGTTTGTCTCAGTTTGTGTCAGTTTGTCTCAGTTTGTCTCAGTGTGTCTCAGTGAGTCTCAGTGAGTCTCATTGTGTCTCAGTTTGTCTCAGCTTGTCTCAGTTTGTCTCAGTTTGTCTCAGTGAATCTCAGTTTGTCTCAGTTTGTCTCAGCTTGTCTCAGTTTGTCTCAGTTTGTCTCAGTGAGTCTCAGTGAGTCTCAGTTTGTCTCAGTTTGTCTCAGCTTGTCTCAGCTTGTCTCAGTTTGTCTCAGTGAGTCTCAGTTTGTCTCAGTGAGTCTCAGTGTGTCTCAGTTTGTCTCAGCTTGTCTCAGTTTGTCTCAGTTTGTCTCAGTTAGTCTCAGCTTGTCTCAGTTTGTCTCAGTGAGTCTCAGCTTGTCTCAGTTTGTCTCAGTTAGTCTCAGTTAGTCTCACCTTGTCTCAGCTTGTCTCAGTTTGTCTCAGTGAGTCTCAGTTTGTCTCAGTTAGTCTCAGTTAGTCTCACCTTGTCTCACCTTGTCTCAGTTTGTCTCAGTGAGTCTCAGTTTGTATCAGTGAGTCTCAGTGTGTCTCAGTTTGTCTCAGCTTGTCTCAGTTTGTCTCAGTTAGTCTCAGCTTGTCTCAATTTGTCTCAGTGAGTCTCAGCTTGTCTCAGTTTGTCTCAGTTAGTCTCAGTTAGTCTCAGTTTGTCTCAGCTTGTCTCAGTAAGTCTCAGTTTGTCTCAGCTTGTCTCAGCTTGTCTCACCTTGACTCAGCTTGTCTCAGCTTGTCTCAATGTGTCTCAGTTATTCTCAGTTTGTCTCAGTTTGTCTCAGTGAGTCTCAGTTTGTCTCAGTTTGTCTCACCTTGTCTCAGTGAGTCTCAGTTTGTCTCAGTTTGTCTCAGTTTGTCTCACCTTGTCTCAGTTTGTCTCACCTTGTCTCAGTGTGTCTCAGCTTGTCTCACCTTGTCTCAGCTTGTCTCACCTTGTCTCACCTTGTCTCAGTTTGTCTCACCTTGTCTCAGCTTGTCTCAGTGTGTCTCAGCTTGTCTCAGTTTGTCTCAGCTTGTCTCAGTTTGTCTCAGTAAGTCTCAGTGTGTCTCAGTTTGTCTCAGTTGGTCTCAGTTTGTCTCAGTTTGTCTCAGTGTGTCTCAGTTTGTCTCACCTTGTCTCAGTTTGTCTCACCTTGTCTCAGTTTGTCTCAGTTTGTCTCACCTTGTCTCAGTGTGTCTCAGTGTGTCTCAGTGAGTCTCAGTTTGTCTCAGTGAGTCTCAGTTTGTCTCAGTTTGTCTCACCTTGTCTCAGCTTGTCTCAGTTTGTCTCAGCTTGTCTCAGCTTGTCTCACCTTGTCTCAGCTTGTCTCACCTTGTCTCAGTTTGTCTCACCTTGTCTCAGGTACAGTGAATACAGTAATATGAATGAGAGTTATGGAGGGTACCTGCTGTGTAGACGCTGAGGAAGAGCAGGCAGACGCTGAGGAAAGAAGCCATGATCCTCTCTTGACTTCACAAACTCTGACACAGTTTCCCTGAGAGTGGCTCTAACAACCAGAGAGACGTCAGCTGACCTGCAGCGTCATCTGTTGCTAGGGAGACAATCCAGGTTAAAATCACCCAGAGAGAAGAGAGAGAGAAGAGAGAGAGAAGAGAGACGTCAGCTGACCTGCAGCGTCATCTGTTGCTAGGGAGACAATCCAGGTTAAAATCACCCAGAGAGAAGAGAGAGAGAAGAGAGACGTCAGCTGACCTGCAGCGTCATCTGTTGCTAGGGAGACAATCCAGGTTAAAATCACCCAGAGAGAAGAGAGAGAGAAGAGAGAGAGAGAGAAGACTGAAACACAGAGTAAAGACTGAAACACAGAGAGAAGACTGAAACACAGAGTAAAGACTGAAACACAGAGAGAAGACTGAAACACAGAGTAAAGACTGAAACACAGAGAGAAGACTGAAACACAGAGAGAAGATTGAAACACAGAGAGAAGACTGAAACACAGACAGAAGACTGAAACATTGAGAGAAGACTGAAACAGAGTAAAGACTGAAACACAGAGAGAAGACTGAAACACAGAGTAAAGACTGAAACACAGAGAGAAGACTGAAACACAGAGTAAAGACTGAAACACAGAGTAAAGACTGAAACACAGAGTAAAGACTGAAACACAGAGAGAAGACTGAAACACAGAGAGAAGACTGAAACACAGAGTAAAGACTGAAACACAGAATCAGACTAAAGACTGAAACACAGACTAAAGACTGAAACACAGACTGAGACTAAAGACTGAAACACAGACTGAGACTAAAGACTGAAACACACACTAAAGACTGAAACACAGACTGAGACTAAAGACTGAAACACAGACTGAGGCTAAAGACTGAAACACAGAGTCAGACTAAAGACTGAAACACAGACTAAAGACTTAAACACAGACTGAGACTAAAGACTTAAACACAGACTGAGACTAAAGACTGAAACACAGACTGAGACTAAAGACTGAAACACAGACTGAGGCTAAAGACTGAAACACCGAGTCAGACTAAAGACTGAAACAAAGAGTCAGACTAAAGACTGAAACACAGAGTCAGACTAAAGACTGAAACCCAGATTCAGACTAAAGACTGAAACACAGTCAGACTAAAGACTAAAACACAGACTCAGACTAAAGACTGAAACACAGACAACGACTAAAGACTGAAACACAGACTCAGACTAAAGACTGAAACACAGAGTCAGACTAAAGACTGAAACACAGAGTCAGACTAAAGACTAAAACACAGACTCTGGCTAAAGACTGAAACACAGACTCAGACTAAAGACTGAAACACAGAGTCAGACTAAAGACTGACACACAGACTCAGACTAAAGACTGAAACACAGACTCAGACTAAAGACTGAAACACAGAGTCAGACTAAAGACTGAAACACAGACTGAGACTAACGACTGAAACACAGAGTCAGACTAAAGACTGAAACACAGAGTCAGACTAAAGACTGACACACAGACTGAGACTAACGACTGAAACACAGAGTCAGACTAAAGACTGAAACACAGAGTCAGACTAAAGACTGAAACACAGAGTAAAGACTGAAACAAAGAGTCAGACTAAAGACTGAAACACAGACTCAGACTAAAGACTGAAACACAGACTGAGACTTAAGACTGAAACACAGACTCAGACTAAAGACTGAAACACAGACTGAGACTAAAGACTGAAACAAAGAGTCAGACTAAAGACTGAAACACAGACTCAGAATAAAGACTGAAACACAGACTAAAGACTGAAACACAGAGTCAGACTAAAGACTGAAACACAGAGTCAGACTAAAGACTGAAACACAGACTGAGACTAAAAACTGAAACACAGACTGATACTAAAGACTGAAACACAGACTCAGACTAAAGACTGAAACACAGACTCAGACTAAAGACTGAAACACAGACTGAGACTAAAGACTGAAACAGAGTCAGACTAAAGACTGAAACACAGAGTCAGAGTAAAGACTGAAACACAGACTGAGACTAAAGACTGAAACAGAGTCAGACTAAAGACTGAAACACAGAGTCAGACTAAAGACTGAAACACAGACTCAGACTAAAGACTGAAACACAGAGTCAGACTAAAGACTGAAACACAGACTCAGACTAAAGACTGAAACACAGAGTCAGACTAAAGACTGAAACACAGAGTCAGACTAAAGACTAAAACACAGAGTCAGACTAAAGACTGAAACACAGAGTCAGACTAAAGACTGAAACACAGACTCAGACTAAAGACTGAAACACAGACTCAGACTAAAGACTGAAACACAGACTGAGACTAACGACTGAAACACAGAGTCAGACTAAAGACTGAAACACAGAGTCAGACTAAAGACTGAAACACAGAGTAAAGACTGAAACAAAGAGTCAGACTAAAGACTGAAACACAGACTGAGACTTAAGACTGAAACACAGACTCAGACTAAAGACTGAAACACAGACTGAGACTAAAGACTGAAACAAAGAGTCAGACTAAAGACTGAAACACAGACTGAGACTAAAGACTGAAACACAGACTCAGAATAAAGACTGAAACACAGACTAAAGACTGAAACACAGAGTCAGACTAAAGACTGAAACACAGAGTCAGACTAAAGACTGAAACACAGACTGAGACTAAAAACTGAAACACAGACTGAGACTAAAGACTGAAACACAGACTGATACTAAAGACTGAAACACAGAGTCAGACTAAAGACTGAAACACAGAGTGAGACTAAAGACTGAAACACAGAGTCAGACTAAAGACTGAAACACAGAGTCAGAGTAAAGACTGAAACACAGACTGAGACTAAAGACTGAAACAGAGTCAGACTAAAGACTGAAACACAGAGTCAGACTAAAGACTGAAACACAGACTCAGACTAAAGACTGAAACACAGAGTCAGACTAAAGACTGAAACACAGACTGAGACTAAAAACTGAAACACAGACTGAGACTAAAGACTGAAACACAGACTGAGACTAAAAACTGAAACACAGACTGATACTAAAGACTGAAACACAGACTCAGACTAAAGACTGAAACACAGACTGATACTAAAGACTGAAACACAGACTGATACTAAAGACTGAAACACAGACTCAGACTAAAGACTGAAACACATTGCTACCTGAACTGTCACAGTCTGAAACCTCTTTAGACTGTGACAAGGTTTTTACAGAGACTGTTTTATTCGTGGTACTGGCTACAAGAAAAAGAATGCAGGAAAGTGGGAATAAATCCGATAGGATTCATTACTAGAACACATAGAGAGAGTATATGAAGCCTGGGCTGAGACCCAGCTGATTAGTACTTTTAGGGGAGGGTCATAGATCCCCCACCTGGCCCAATCCCCTTCCTCTACCTGTGTGTTAACCAATGAGGACACTGGAGGTGGTCTACATGTGAAAATGATGATAAAGACACAACTAAGAGAAGCTCAATCTTTATTTAAAACAGGTTTCATCACAAGGTCATTCAGAGAGTTCAGGGAACATCAGGAAAGAGTTTCAGACAGGTTTCATTAGAGGTGTAAACAAAAGGATCACAGCATTATTATCAGAGCTAGAACCAGCAGAGCCTGTCTTTATCCCGCTGCCCTGCGTCACCATGCCTTCAGGCCCCCACACATGGTTATCATTCAGACTGCAACGTGTGCCACTGAAGTCACTCTGAGCCCCATTTGAACATTAGGAGAAGGTAGAAAAGGGCTCTTTAAGGAATATAAGAAATGTAACTTCTGTTAGATATATTTTACACAGTGGGGAGGTTATCAAAGGAAGGGTTAAAGCCTCTGTGGGATCATGTGATCACGATGATGTGATGATGTGATGATGTGATCATGTGATCATGTGATCATGTGATGATTTGATGATTTGATGATGTGATCATGTGATGATGTGATGATGTGATAATGTGATGATGTGATCATGTGATCTCCTCAGGTACTCAGGCTGGAGGGTGAGGGTCTTTCACCCTGAACTCAGCTGCACTCGTTCCCTTTAATCAGGAAGAAGGTCCCAGCAGCCACTCCCAGGAGACCCACCGTCAGACCAGAGCACAGAAGACTGCTGGTCCCACGCCGGCTGAGACCCCTGCTCCTCTGGGACAGAACAGAGACATCAGGTCAACATCTGGAGACACACAACATCAGGTCAACATCTGGAGACAGACAACATCAGGTCAACATCTGGAGACAGGACACAGAGACATCAGGTCAACATCTGGAGACAGACAACATCAGGTCTACATCTGGAGACAGACAACATCAGGTCAACATCTGGAGACAGACAACATCAGGTCAACATCTGGAGACAGACAACATCAGGTCAACATCTGGAGACAGACAACATCAGGTCTACATTTGGAGACAGACAACATCAGGTCTACATTTGGAGACAGAACAGAGACATCAGATCAACATCTGGAGACAGAACACAGAGACATCAGGTCAACATCTGGAGACAGACAACATCAGGTCAACATCTGGAGACAGACAACATCAGGTCAACATCTGGAGACAGAACAGAGACATCAGATCAACATCTGGGGACAGAACACAGAGACATCAGGTCAACATCTGGGGACAGAACACAGAGACATCAGGTCAACATCTGGGGACAGAACACAGAGACATCAGGTCAACATCTGGAGACAGACAACATCAGGTCAACATCTGGAGACAGACAACATCAGGTCAACATCTGGAGACAGAACACAGAGACATCAGGTCAACATCTGGAGACAGACAACATCAGGTCAACATCTGGAGACAGAACACAGAGACATCAGGTCAACATCTGGAGACAGAACAGACACATCAGGTCAACATCTGGAGACAGAACAGACACATCAGGTCAACATCTGTAGACAGACAACATCAGGTCAACATCTGGAGACAGGAACATCTGGAGACAGACAACAGAGACATCAGGAACATCTGGAGACAGACAACAGAGACATGACATTGCATTTAGCTGAGGCTTTTATCCAAAGCGACTTACAATCAGTGCATTCGACCAACAAGATACAAACTAGAAGGAAACTGAATCATATAAGAACATCAGGTTTCATAGAGCCAAAACATTTCAAGTGCTACTCAACTGGCTTTAGATAAGCCAGTCCTTCGTTAGTATATCAGTGCTTTGTTAGTAATTCTATCGCTCGAAGTGGAGTTGAAAGAGATGAGTTTTCAGTCTGCGCCGGAAGATGTGTCGCTTTCTGCTGTCCTGATGTCAATGGGGAGCTCATTCCACCATTTTGGAGCCAGGATAGCAAACCCACGTGTTTTTGCTGATGGGAACTTGGGTCCCCCTCGCAGTGCTGGTGCAGCGAGCCGTTTGGCCGATGCAGAGCAGAGTGCACGTGCTGGGGTGTACAGTGTAACCATGTCCTGGATGTAGGAAGGGCCAGATCCATTCACAGCATGGTACGCTAGTACCAGTGTCTTGAAGTGGATTCTAGCAGTTACTGGAAGCCAGTGAAGGGGAGCGGAGGAGCGTGTGGGAACATTTAGGAAGGTTGAAGACCAGACGAGCCGCTGCATTCTGGATGAGCTGCAGAGGTCGGATGGCACATGCAGGTAGACCAGCCAGGAGGGAGTTGCAGTAGTCTAGGCGTGAGAGGACGAGAGCCTGGGCCAGAACCTGCGTAGCTTTCTGGGTCAGGAGGGGACGTATCCTCCTGATGTTGTACAGCGTGTATCTGCAGCAGCGGGTTGTAGCAGCGATGTTTGCAGTGAAGGACAGGTTGTTATCTAGGGTCACACCCAGATTCCTTGCAGTCTGAGTCGGGGAAACAACAGAGGGGGCCGATGTTGATTGTTAAGTCAAGAGTGGGACAATCTTTTCCCGGAAGGAAAAGCAGTTCAGTGTCAAGGTTGAGCTTGAGGTGGTGAGCAGACATCCACTGAGAGATGTCAGCTAGACAAGCAGAGATGCGTGCGACGACCTGGGTCTCTGAGCGGGGAAAGGACAGAATTAATTGGGTGTCGTCAGCGTAGCAGTGGTATGAAAGACCAAGCGGGCTAATGACTGATCCGAGCGAGTTTTTGTACAAGGAGAAGAGGAGGGGACCAAGAACAGAGCCCTGAGGGACCCCTGTAGTTAATTGACATGGGTCGGACTCGGACCCTCTCCAAGTTACCCTGTAGGTTCGGTCTTCGAGGTATGAGGTGAGGAGGGAAAGTGCAGAGCCTGAAACTCCAAGTTCTTGGAGAGTGTGAAGGAGGATCTGATGGTTCACCGTGTCGAATGCAGCAGACAGGTCCAAAAGGATGATGACAGAGGAGAGGGAGGCTGCTTTAGCCGTGTGCAGTTCCTCAGAGACAGCGAGGAGGGCAGTTTCTGTGGAGTGACCTGCCTTGAAACCAGACTGGTGCGGATCCAGAAGGTTGTTCTGATGGAGATAACAGGAGAGTTGTTTAAAGACAGCGCGTTCAAGTGTTTTAGACAGGAACGGGAGGAGAGAGACAGGCCTGTAGTTTATAACATCAGACGGGTTGAGAGTGGGTTTCTTTAGGAGAGGGTTTACTCCTGCCTCCTTGAGACTGTTTGGAAAGTGACCAGAAGTTAGAGAAGTGTTCATGAGATGGGTGAGAAACGGTAGAATATCAGGAGCGATAGTCTGAAGGAGGTTTGAGGGGACAGGGTCCAGAGGACAGGTGGTAGGACGGGCAGAGGTAATGAGGGTAAGAACCTCACTTGGAGAGAGAGGGGAAAAGGAGGTCAGTGTGTGGGTGAACGGTGGGTCAGGTGACCCAGAGACATCATGAACACCTGGAGACAGGAACATCTGGAGACACCTGGAGGCATCTGGAGACAGGAACATCTGGAGACAGGAACATCTGGAGACAGGAACATCTGGAGACACCTGGAGGCATCTGGAGACAGGAACATCTGGAGACAGGAACACCTGGAGACAGGAACATCTGGAGACAGGAACACCTGGAGACAGGAACATCTGGAGACAGGAACAGCTGGAGACAGGAACACCTGGAGACAGGAACACCTGGAGACAGGAACACCTGCAGACAGGAACACCTGGAGACAGGAACATCTGGAGACAGGAACACCTGGAGACAGGAACATCTGGAGACAGGAACATCTGGAGACAGGAACATCTGGAGACAGGAACACCTGCAGACAGGAACACCTGCAGACAGGAACACCTGGAGACAGGAACACCTGCAGACATGAACACCTGCAGACAGGAACATCTGGAGACAGGAACACCTGGAGACAGGAACACCTGGAGACAGGAACACCTGGAGACAGGAACACCTGGAGACAGGAACATCTGGAGACAGGAACACCTGGAGACATCTGGAGACAGGACCACCTGGAGACAGGAACACCTGGAGACAGGAACACCTGGAGACAGGAACACCTGGAGACAGGAGTATCTGGCCTCAGGTCAGTTTGTATTTCGAGTTCACGTGAAGCTCTCACCCCAGAATGTGGTCAGCGGCTGGTCCAGAGCCAGATGTTGGACCCCACAGCTGTAGATGTCTCCCAGCTGGGGGGTGAACTCCAGTCTGGAGAACTGGCTGAAGGAACCCTCTTTGGAGAGGAAGGGAACGGGGAAGCTGGTTCCTTCAGTCACGTTCACTCCGTTCTTTGTCCAGAAGAAGCTCACAGGAGCCGGATAGAAACCGGTCACATGACAGACGAGGACGTTCCCCTCTCCCATCTCCACTTCCTGTTTGGTGTAGAGCAGCGGGGTGGAAGGAGGATCTGTGCAGAGACACTTCCTGTTAGATGACGCTACAGAGTGATGTCAGAGAGACAGGAGGTGTTCTGATTGGTCGTCTGAGATTTTATTAAATAATGTAACGCAGTAAGCTTACTTTAATATCTTAAAGACAGAGGCGGTTTATTATCAATCCTTTAAGCCTCAGAGTTTATTTGTTCCTTATTTTATATTCTGTCCCGCAGCTCTAACCCACACACACACACACAAACACACACACACACACATACACACACACACACACACACACACATACACACACACACACACACACACACACACATAAACACACACACACTGAGCATTTACTTTTTTCTAAAACACAGTATAACATAACTTACATCTTCACACACACAACCTGTGGATGTGTAACTAAGTTGCAACACAAACAAAATAACGTAAAAAATGATAAGTAAAAAAACTAAAGCGAAAATAAACATTACAGTTGTAGATAACAACCCAATAAATACTAGACACCAAACACTGAGAATCCCTCGGCACATGACGCCTAATCCTGGAATGCAAGCTCCATGTTTTCTGAGGTCATTACATTACATGTCACTTGTTAGACGCTTTTATCCAAAGCGACTTAGCGGATTATTCAGCTCTGTGTTATTAAAGGTCTGTATGTGATGATAGTCTGAGAGAGGAACTCAGGTAATCTGGATTATTCAGCTCCGTGTTATTAAAGGTCTGTATGTGATGATAGTCTGAGAGGAACTCAGGTAATCTGGATTATTCAGCTCTGTGTTATTAAAGGTCTGTATGTGATGATAGAGGAACTCAGGTAATCTGGATTATTCAGCTCCGTGTTATTAAAGGTCTGTATGTGATGATAGTCTGAGAGAGGAACTCAGGTAATCTGGATTATTCAGCTCTGTGTTATTAAAGGTCTGTATGTGATGATAGTCTGAGAGAGGAACTCAGGTAATCTGGATTATTCAGCTCTGTGTTATTAAAGGTCTGTATGTGATGATAGTCTGAGAGAGGAACTCAGGTAATCTGGATTATTCAGCTCCGTGTATTAAAGGTCTGTATGTGATGATAGTCTGAGAGGAACTCAGGTAATCTGGATTATTCAGCTCTGTGTTATTAAAGGTCTGTATGTGATGATAGAGGAACTCAGGTAATCTGGATTATTCAGCTCCGTGTTATTAAAGGTCTGTATGTGATGATAGAGGAACTCAGGTAATCTGGATTATTCAACTCTGTGTTATTAAAGGTCTGTATGTGATGATAGTCTGAGAGGAACTCAGGTAATCTGGATTATTCAGCTCCGTGTTATTAAAGGTCTGTATGTGATGATAGAAGCTGCCTCTGATGGCGGGGATAGTGAGGAGTCACATGTCACCTTGTGGCGTCCTTCCCTCACTTTCCTGCCCAACAACATGACCTCAAAGACCAGGCTCAGCTCTGACTGGAGGGGGGGTTTCCAGCTGATCTGACACTGGACGAACGTATAGTAATCATTTGGTCGTCTCACTGCTGTGCGATGACAGTAAATATAAATAAAGTGGATGAATCTAAAGTCCGATGTGGGCTCATTGATTAAATGAATAAGTCTAACTTGTTTGGTGAATACTTGTAATAAAATAGATTTAATAGGAATGCTGTTATAAACTTGGGTTGCATTGGGAGTGTATTCAATATTGATCACAAAGACACGTCCAGTCCAATGTGTTTAAATATCTGAAAGAGAAAGAGACAGAAGACGTTTACCTTTCTCCAGGGAGACGTTCTTGAAGATTTTACGGTGTATTCCCAGGTTGGATCTGCAGACCTGTAGATTACCCTGAGCGCCTTCATAAAGCCAATTAATATGCTCTGGAATAAAGCTGGGCTGAGCGTCCACTCCTTTCCCTGCTTTGAAGTCAGCGTGCCACATCTCCTCTGCATCCAGAGCAAACATGAACTCCTCATCAGAGACTGAACAGCCGGTGAACTGAAGGTCATCATGTGGAACTGAAGAGAAACACAACATGTAACTGTTGTTGGTAAACACTGACTGTTAGTAAACACTGACTGTTGGTAAACACTGGCTGTTGGTAAACACTGGCTGTTGGTAAACACTGACTGTTAGTAAACACTGACTGTTGGTAAACACTGACTGTTAGTAAACACTGGCTGTTGGTAAACACTGGCTGTTAGTAAACACTGACTGTTAGTAAACACTGGCTGTTGGTAAACACTGACTGTTGGTAAACACTGGCTGTTGGTAAACACTGGCTGTTGGTAAACACTGACTGTTGGTAAACACTGACTGTTAGTAAACACTGACTGACTGTTAGTAAACACTGACTGTTAGTAAACACTGACTGTTGGTAAACACTGGCTGTTGGTAAACACTGACTGTTGGTAAACACTGACTGTTAGTAAACACTGACTGTTAGTAAACACTGACTGTTAGTAAACACTGACTGACTGTTAGTAAACACTGGCTGTTGGTAAACACTGACTGACTGTTAGTAAACACTGACTGTTAGTAAACACTGACTGTTGGTAAACACTGGCTGTTGGTAAACACTGACTGTTGGTAAACACTGACTGTTAGTAAACACTGACTGTTAGTAAACACTGACTGTTAGTAAACACTGGCTGTTGGTAAACACTGGCTGACTGTTAGTAAACACTGACTGTTGGTAAACACTGACTGTTGGTAAACACTGACTGTTGGTAAACACTGACTGTTAGTAAACACTGGCTGTTGGTAAACACTGACTGTTGGTAAACACTGACTGTTAGTAAACACTGACTGACTGTTAGTAAACACTGACTGTTAGTAAACACTGACTGTTGGTAAACACTGGCTGTTGGTAAACACTGACTGTTGGTAAACACTGACTGTTAGTAAACACTGACTGTTAGTAAACACTGACTGTTAGTAAACACTGGCTGTTGGTAAACACTGGCTGTTGGTAAACACTGACTGTTGGTAAACACTGACTGTTAGTAAACACTGACTGACTGTTAGTAAACACTGACTGTTAGTAAACACTGACTGTTAGTAAACACTGGCTGTTGGTTAACACTGGCTGTTGGTAAACACTGACTGTTGGTAAACACTGGCTGACTGTTAGTAAACACTGACTGTTGGTAAACACTGACTGTTAGTAAACACTGGCTGTTGGTAAACACTGACTGTTAGTAAACACTGACTGTTAGTAAACACTGACTGACTGTTAGTAAACACTGACTGTTAGTAAACACTGGCTGTTGGTAAACACTGGCTGTTGGTAAACACTGGCTGTTGGTAAACACTGACTGTTAGTAAACACTGACTGTTAGTAAACACTGACTGTTAGTAAACACTGGCTGTTGGTAAACACTGACTGTTGGTAAACACTGATTGTTTATAAGTAAATAAACAGTTTGTTTTGATCAGAGTTGAACAGAAACTGACCGTCAGCTGAAACACAGAGGACCCCGCAGAGGAAGAGGAGCATCATCATCATCATCATCATCATCATCATCATCTGTCTGTAGACCTGTCTGTCTGTCTGTCTGTCTCTCTGTAGCTGTCTGTCTGTCTGTAGCTGTCTGTCTCTCTGTAGCTGTCGGTCTGTCTGTCTGTAGCTGTCTGTCTCTCTGTAGCTGTCTGTCTGTCTGTAGACCTGTCTGTCTCTCTGTAGCTGTCTGTCTGTCTGTAGACCTGTCTGTCTCTCTGTAGCTGTCTGTCTCTCTGTAGCTGACTGTCTCTCTGTAGCTGTCTGTCTCTCTGTAGCTGTCTGTCTCGCTGGAGCTGTCTGTCTCTCTGTCTCTCTGTAGCTGACTGTCTCTCTGTAGCTGTCTGTCTCTCTGTAGCTGTCTGTCTCGCTGGAGCTGTCTGTCTCTCTGTCTCTCTGGAGCTGTCTGTCTCTCTGTCTCTCTGTAGCTGTCTGTCTCTCTGTAGCTGTCTGTCTGTCTCTCTGTAGCTGTCTCTCTGTAGCTGTCTCTCTGTAGCTGTCTCTCTGTAGCTGTCTGTCTCTCTAAAGTTGTCTGAAGCGACTGACAGAAAGTTAGCAGCAGCCGGCTCTTAGAGTGTCAGCAGCCAATCAGAGAGCAGAGATTAAATGATGGTCATCAGTATCCGGGTAGAGGCAGCTGCTCTCTTTGATTACAGAGAGGACTGTAGTGTCTCTACTTTAAAGAGTCCTCTCCTGCTGATGATCAGGTGTATATCAGTACGTAGTGTCTCTACATTAAAGAGTCCTCTCCTGAATATCAGTATGTATTGTCTCTACATTAAAGAGTCCTCTCCTGAATATCAGTATGTATTGTCTCTACTTTAAAGAGTGCTCTCCTGTATATCAGTATGTAGTGTCTCTATTTAATGAGTCCTCTCCTGTATATCAGTGTGTAGTGTCTCTACTTTAAAGAGTCCTCTCCTGTATATCAGTATGTATTGTCTCTACTTTAAAGAGTCCTCTCCTGTATATCAGTGTGCAGTGTCTTTACTTTAAAGAGTCCTCTCCTGTATATCAGTGTGCAGTGTCTTTACTTTAAAGAGTCCTCTCCTGTATATCAGTATGTAGTGTCTTTACTTTAAAGAGTCCTCTCCTGTATATCAGTGTGTAATGTCTCTACTTTAAAGAGTCCTCTCCTGTATATCAGTATGTATTGTCTCTACATTAAAGAGTCCTCTCCTGTATATCAGTATGTATTGTCTCTACTTTAAAGAGTCCTCTCCTGTATATCAGTGTGCAGTGTCTCTACTTTAAAGAGTCCTCTCCTGTATATCAGTATGTCTTTACTTTAAAGAGTCCTCTCCTGAATATCAGTATGTAGTGTCTCTACTTTAAAGAGTCCTCTCCTGTATATCAGTGTGTAGTGTCTCTACTTTAAAGAGTGCTCTCCTGTATATCAGTATGTATTGTCTCTACTTTAAAGAGTCCTCTCCTGTATATCAGTGTGCAGTGTCTCTACTTTAAAGAGTCCTCTCCTGTATATCAGTATGTCTTTACTTTAAAGAGTCCTCTCCTGAATATCAGTATGTAGTGTCTCTACTTTAAAGAGTCCTCTCCTGTATATCAGTGTGTAGTGTCTCTACTTTAAAGAGTGCTCTCCTGTATATCAGGATGTAGTGTCTCTACTTTAAAGAGTCCTCTCCTGTATATCAGTGTGTAGTGTCTCTACTTTAAAGAGTCCTCTCCTGTATATCAGTATGTATTGTCTCTACATTAAAGAGTCCTCTCCTGTATATCAGTATGTAGTGTCTCTACTTTAAAGAGTCCTCTCCTGTATATCAGTATGTATTGTCTCTACATTAAAGAGTCCTCTCCTGAATATCAGTGTGTAGTGTCTCTACTTTAAAGAGTCCTCTCCTGTATATCAGTATGTATTGTCTCTACATTAAAGAGTCCTCTCCTGAATATCAGTATGTATTGTCTCTACTTTAAAGAGTCCTCTCCTGTATATCAGTATGTATTGTCTCTACATTAAAGAGTCCTCTCCTGAATATCAGTATGTATTGTCTCTACTTTAAAGAGTCCTCTCCTGTATATCAGTATATATTGTCTCTACATTAAAGAGTCCTCTCCTGTATATCAGTATGTAGTGTCTCTACTTTAAAGAGTCCTCTCCTGAATATCAGTATGTATTGTCTCTACTTTAAAGAGTCCTCTCCTGTATATCAGTATGTAGTGTCTCTACTTTAAAGAGTCCTCCCCTGAATATCAGTATGTAGTGTCTCTACTTTAAAGAGTGCTCTCCTGTATATCAGTAGTGTATGCAGAGCGACCACACGATGCCTTCAGGCGTCTCTGTGAAACCAGCTCTGCAGGTTCAGCTCACTGAGGATCAGCTGTGTTATGATGACACTGAGGTTTCCTGCAGCGCCTGAACGCAGCGTCAGGAACCAGTTCAAAGACTCTCTGATAAACTGAACAACAAAGAGTCATCTCTCCACTCAGATGGTAACACCCTCATGTTGTTTACCTTAGGATCTACCTGTGAGTAGAGAAAGGTCAAAGAGTCATCTCTCCACTCAGATGGTAACACCCTCATGTTGTTTACCTCAGGATCTACCTGTGTGTAGAGAAAGGTCAAAGAGTCATCTCTCCACTCAGATGGTAACACCCTCATGTTGTTTACCTCAGGATCTACCTGTGAGTAGAGAAAGGTCAAAGAGTCATCTCTCCACACAGATGGTAACACCCTCATGTTGTTTACCTCAGGATCTACCTGTGTGTAGAGAAAGGTCAAAGAGTCATCTCTCCACTCAGATGGTAACACCCTCATGTTGTTTACCTCAGGATCTACCTGTGTGTAGAGAAAGGTCAAAGAGTCATCTCTCCACTCAGATGGTAACACCCTCATGTTGTTTACCTCAGGATCTACCTGAGTAGAGAAAGGTCAAAGAGTCATCTCTCCACTCAGATGGTAACACCCTCATGTTGTTTACCTCAGGATCTACCTGAGTAGAGAAAGGTCAAAGAGTCATCTCTCCACTCAGATGGTAACACCCTCATGTTGTTTACCTCAGGATCTACCTGTGAGTAGAGAAAGGTCAAAGAGTCATCTCTCCACTCAGATGGTAACACCCTCATGTTGTTTACCTCAGGATCTACCTGTGAGTAGAGAAAGGTCAAAGAGTCATCTCTCCACTCAGATGGTAACACCCTCATGTTGTTTACCTCAGGATCTACCTGTGAGTAGAGAAAGGTCAAAGAGTCATCTCTCCACTCAGATGGTAACATCCTCATGTTGTTTACCTCAGGATCTACCTGTGAGTAGAGAAAGGAGCTAAACTAAGGAGCTCATGAACATCAGATTTAACACTAATCAGTCATTCGGGACTAAATGTCCACTTTGATCAAAACATTAATGTCCCCCCCTGTCACACTGTCCCAAAAGTGTGTGTGTGTGTGTGTGTGTGTGTGTGTGTGTTGTGTGTGTGTGTGTGTGTGTGTGCAGCATCTCTGTTGTTGTGGTTCCTGTTTCTCTGATTTGTCACCTGACCCTGAACGCAGCATCTCTGGAAAGTCCCAATGCTTTACTTTCACTTCCTGTTCAGCCAGCAGCCAATCAGAAAATGCGCTGCCGATGACTCTTCAGTTACCAGGGGCAGCAGTTTGTGAGTGAACAGAGAGAGAGAGAGGCGGAGCTGCAGCGCCTCCTGCAGGTGCATCAGGGCATAACACCTGTGAACGAGTTAAACTCACTCAGAGTGAAGGCATGAGAGAGAGAGCTGCAGCGCCCCCTGCAGGTGCATCAGGGCATAACACCTGTGAACGAGTTACACTCACTCAGAGTGAAGGGATGAGAGAGAGAACTGCAGCGCCCCCTGCAGGTGCATCAGGGCATAACACCTGTGAACGAGTTACACTCACTCAGAGTGAAGGGATGAGAGAGAGAGCTGCAGCGCCCCCTGCAGGTGCATCAGGGCATAACACCTGTGAACGAGTTACACTCACTCAGAGTGAAGGGATGAGAGAGAGAGCTGCAGCGCCCCCTGCAGGTGCATCAGGGCATAACACCTGTGAACGAGTTAAACTCACCTCAGAGTGAAGGGATGAGAGAGAGAGCTGCAGCGCCCCCTGCAGGTGCATCAGGGCATAACACCTGTGGACGAGTTAAAGACCCAGTGAAGTGTGCGCCGGTGCATGATCTGTTATGCTAATACGTATAGTAATGACCAAAATTGTCCATTGGAACCCATATAAAAGATGTTGGAATAGCAACGAATTTGACGAGTTGGAATTTTCCGCTGGGAAATCTGCAGTCGACCTCCGCCTTCGTGGGCGTGGCTTGCGATCTACTGCGTGACGTCAGAAGATGGGCTCAGCCGAAGTGTTTACATTCACCACCGTTCATTTTGTCTCTGTTTCAAAGTGGAATTTACCAACGTTTTTGAGCGAGTATTTTATTGGAAAGTGTTTCGCAGTCGACTGGAAGTGATTGCCAATCGAGGAAACCTGACAATGGAGGCGACAGTGAAGAAAAAGGGAGGAAAAACACACGGGAAGCGATGCATTGCCGCTGGCTGTGGTAATGTGAAGTCTGCCGAAGTGGCGATGTTTCTGTTCCCAAAAGATGAAGGTGAGTGGCTGGTGTCATTGTTTCGTAGATTCGTAGATTGTTTATGAAAAATAAAGGCCACTGTGTTTGTGTCTACTAACAAGACTATCATGGCGGCGGCAGAGCTCAAGTCGAGTTTCTCCGCCTGGAGATATTCTCACTATTTCACTTTTGTCGAGCACAAAGAAAAGAACGTTTTAGTTAAATGTAAGTTGTGTCTTGGCGGGTCAAAGATCCTATCGACTGCCCAAAACAGCAATTAAAATCTGTTGAAACATCTGCAGAAACAACATGCTGGGACGAAGCTAGTAGCTAAGACCACAGACCCAGACTCATCCGACGCCACCTCCACCTAAGCAACCTAGCAACAGCGCTGGATTGGCACTTTGAAACATATCTTTGTGTTTGTGTTTGTATAGACCACATTGCTTAGCAGAGTTCAGTGATGCAAATGCATGTCAAGTTGATCAACAGGTTGTATTATTCTCCGATGCAATAACAGTACTGAAATGAAGGCTACAGTATAAGGGCATTAATGGGTGCCCTTTTCTAAGTAACTGAAAAGTTACTTTTCACAGTAACGCATTACTTTTTGGTGTAAGTAGTGAAGTAACTAGTAATTGTAACTAGTTACTGGTTTTCAGTAACTAGCACAACACTGCATGTGAACATGAATGTTGCATCATGCTATGAACAGATGAATGTATGATCAGGTGATGGCCAATCCTGTGTGTAGATCTACTCTAGATCTATGACAAAATATTGTCCTCAACTAAATTGACTTCCATGGCCACTTTCCTCATCTATCCTGTCCGAAAAGCTGTCAAAATCACTCATTTCTCTCGCACCAGTATCACTTTCCGAAGTCTCCGCCATGTTTACAATCACAACTGGGCCCATCTTGTGACGTCACAGCCGCTATCGTCTGCAGCAGCGGTAGGCTCAGACGGCCGTTCACGGGATGAAAAATTTGCAATGTTTATCTCGTCCCTCGCACTTCCTAAAAAAATATTTTAGCCATGAACAGGTACAATTATATGTAAGAAATGAAACTGCCATTTCATTTTGGCGCAAAAAAATGCACTTCACTGGCACTTTAAACTCACCTCAGAGTGAAGGGATGAGAGAGAGAGAGCTGCAGCGCCCCCTGCAGGTGCATCAGGGCATAACACCTGTGAACGAGTTACACTCACTCAGAGTGAAGGGATGAGAGAGAGAGCTGCAGCGCCCCCTGCAGGTGCATCAGGGCATAACACCTGTGAACGAGTTAAAGATTAAGATAAAGATAAAGATTTGCAAAATATTTTCACAAATTTAAAAAAGACAATTATTATGTTAGAATAAACACTGACCCTGCTGAGAGGAGGAGGAGGAGGAGGAGACAACTAGTTATTATTATATTAGAATAAACACTGACCCTGCAGAGAGGAGGAGGAGGAGGAGGAGACAACTAGTTATTATTATATTAGAATAAACACTGACCCTGCAGAGAGGAGGAGGAGGAGGAGGAGGAGGAGGAGGAGGAGGAGAGACAACTAGTTATTATTATTAAACGTGGTAATGTCTTAAACGTTGTTATGCTTCAAATAAAGAACAAATGTCTCTGTCAATCTACCTTACTTCGAACTTATTGGTTGTCGCTTGGCTACTCATACGTCCAATCAGCTGTGGATGTGAGGGCAGAGGGGCTTCCGTTTGAACTGTTTCCTCCGGTAAATACCGGATCACAATTTGCTTCAAGCTGATAGCATGGTGTTTGAGACGAGCTGCTAACGGTGTGTTTGAGACGAGCTGCTAACATTGTGTTTGAGACGAGCTGCTAGCATGGTGTTTGAGACGAGCTGCTAACATTGTGTTTGAGACGAGCTGCTAACATTGTGTTTGAGACGAGCTGCTAGCATGGTGTTTGAGACGAGCTGCTAGCATGGTGTTTGAGACGAGCTGCTAGCACGGTGTTTGAGACGAGCTGCTAGCATTGTGTTTGAGACGAGCTGCTAGCATGGTGTTTGAGACGAGCTGCTAGCACGGTGTTTGAGACGAGCTGCTAGCACGGTGTTTGAGACGAGCTGCTAGCATTGTGTTTGCGACGAGCTGCTAGCATTGTGTTTGCGACGAGCTGCTAGCATTGTGTTTGCGACGAGCTGCTAGCATTGTGTTTGCGACGAGCTGCTAGCATTGTGTTTGAGACGAGCTGCTAGCATTGTGTTTGCGACGAGCTGCTAGCATTGTGTTTGCGACGAACTGCTAGCATTGTGTTTGCGACGAGCTGCTAGCATTGTCTTTGCGACGAGCTTGCTAGCATGGTGTTTGCGACGAGCTGCTAGCATTGTGTTTGCGACGAGCTGCTAGCATTGTGTTTGCGACGAGCTGCTAGCATGGTGTTTGAGACGAGCTGCTAGCATTGTGTTTGCGACGAGCTGCTAGCATTGTGTTTGCGACAAGCTTGCTAGCATTGTGTTTGCGACGAGCTGCTAGCATTGTGTTTGCGACGAGCTGCTAGCATTGTGTTTGAGACGAGCTGCTAGCATTGTGTTTACGACGAGCTGCTAGCATTGTGTTTGAGACGAGCTGCTAGCATTGTGTTTACGACGAGCTGCTAGCATTGTGTTTGCGACGAGCTGCTAGCATTGTGTTTGCGACGAGCTGCTAGCATTGTGTTTGCGACGAGCTGCTAGCATTGTGTTTGAGACGAGCTGCTAGCATTGTGTTTACGACGAGCTGCTAGCATGGTGTTTGAGACGAGCTGCTAGCATTGTGTTTGCGACGAGCTGCTAGCATTGTGTTTGAGACGAGCTGCTAGCATTGTGTTTGAGACGAGCTGCTAGCATTGTGTTTACGACGAGCTGCTAGCATTGTGTTTGCGACGAGCTGCTAGCATGGTGTTTGAGACGAGCTGCTAGCATTGTGTTTGCGACGAGCTGCTAGCATTGTTTTACGACGAGCTGCTAGCATTGTGTTTGAGACGAGCTGCTAGCATTGTGTTTACGACGAGCTGCTAGCATGGTGTTTGAGACGAGCTGCTAGCATTGTGTTTGCGACGAGCTGCTAGCATTGTGTTTGAGACGAGCTGCTAGCATTGTGTTTGAGACGAGCTGCTAGCATTGTGTTTACGACGAGCTGCTAGCATTGTGTTTGAGACGAGCTGCTAGCATTGTGTTTGCGACGAGCTGCTAGCATTGTGTTTGCGACGAGCTGCTAGCATTGTGTTTGAGACGAGCTGCTAGCATTGTGTTTACGACGAGCTGCTAGCATTGTGTTTGAGACGAGCTGCTAGCATTGTGTTTGCGACGAGCTGCTAGCATTGTGTTTGAGACGAGCTGCTAGCATTGTGTTTGAGACGAGCTGCTAGCATGGTGTTTGAGACGAGCTGCTAGCATTGTGTTTGCGACGAGCTGCTAGCATTGTGTTTGAGACGAGCTGCTAGCATTGTGTTTGAGACGAGCTGCTAGCATTGTGTTTGAGACGAGCTGCTAGCATTGTGTTTGCGACGAGCTGCTAGCATGGTGTTTGAGACGAGCTGCTAGCATTGTGTTTGAGACGAGCTGCTAGCATTGTGTTTGAGACGAGCTGCTAGCATTGTGTTTGAGACGAGCTGCTAGCATGGTGTTTGAGACGAGCTGCTAGCATTGTGTTTGCGACGAGCTGCTAGCATTGTGTTTGAGACGAGCTGCTAGCATTGTGTTTACGACGAGCTGCTAGCATTGTGTTTGAGACGAGCTGCTAGCATTGTGTTTGAGACGAGCTGCTAGCATTGTGTTTGCGACGAGCTGCTAGCATTGTGTTTGAGACGAGCTGCTAGCACAACCCAGTCTCACGGCATTTCGTGTTATAGTCACGACATTTGATCTATTGATTCGTGTCACACAGAACGATTTTAAAAGCAATGTATTTCTATTGGTAGCGTGTTTCGTGCCAACACATCTTTTTCTCCGGTCGGGTCTTGGAAGACCGGAAGCTGTGGGGTTCATAAAAACATGTTCTTACTCAATATCAAGCCACGATTATTGTTTTTATTTTAAATCGTATAATGTCGGACTTTTTTGCCGTCCGTGCAACCCTGTCTCCTAAAAGCTACGCTCCCACAGAACTAAACTGCATTCTCAATTACGTTTAATTAGAAACGTATTTTCTCCCACGTTACGTTTGTTATGAACGTATCTCAAATACGGTTATTTTCCACATATCTTTGCCATTTATTGTCTTGCTTATAATAATGATAATGTTCATTTATAAATATCATTTTAGAGCACACATTTGAAATCGAGAATCGGGCTCGATATATGGTTAAATTAAAATCAGTAGGAGGCTGTCATTTCTCCAGCTGTTACTCTCATGCGCGAGGCTGTCATTTCTCCAGCTGTTACTCTCATGCGCGAGGCGGGAAATAATAGTTTGATCACGCCAACAAGCTGCTGTGCCGTTTACTGCTCCTCAAACATTCAGACAGATCCAGAGTCAGTGTTTCTGAACTTCCTCTAAGAAGAGAGGACAGTAGAAGAAGCGCTCTGTGGCTTCAGGCTGGATGCCGTTCAAATGACAGCGTTGGTTTCCCCAAAGTGGGCGGGGCTGTAAAGTGACGTAGGTGTGACTCATCTATTATTCAAAACCATTCTATTTATTCTAACGTGAATCACATGCCAGTGTTTCATCTTTTTATTCAGCGATTGGTTTTTGCATGTTTAACTGGGAATGTTTTCATGTTGAACCGGAAGTACGTCACTTCACTTTGTCTTCTTCGTCCCTTTACGTTCCAGACAATGCATGGCTCCGCGTACCAGACTGAACAGCGACCCCAGGTGTGTCTACCGTGGAATTACATCTTCATTACTGAAGGAAAATACTTGACCTCGTGTTCGTTAACTGTTGGCTTTTCTTAATGGTTCCAATATGCTATGAGTTATATCTGAAGCAAATGATGTTTCTGAAGATGTGTGGTCACTTCCACCCGTCAATGTAGCATGAATGTGAACTCTCATTACAGGAACAATACCGGAAACACGTAGGAAAGATCCTCAGCTCGCTGATTGGATGTTTTAGCCGCAATGCATGCTGGGATATGGTGTTTATGCACACGTTTCTTTCGTGTCAGAAAGCACGATTTTCAAAGTAATGCATTTCAATTGGAAGAATTGTTCGTGTCTCCTCCACGTGTCTCGGGAAGCCGGAAGCTGTATTACTTTCTAATGTTTAACCATAACGGGTACTTTACACAACATGGAGTCAAACTCATCCTTGTTTTATTTATGTTAAATTGTTATTGTCGGTTAATTGTCCATTTTATTTATTAAGGTTTAAGATATCGTTAGTCTTTTTTTATTATTATCATGCTAGATGTTTCAACTTTTCTGCTTTTATAAGGCAATTTAGCCTTTTTAGTTTTTGTCTGTAGGCTACTTCGGGTATTAAAGAGTTATCGTGTCAAAATATATAGGAAATATATTAATATTTTATTGTATAATCGGTACAGGAAATGACATCATTCAGAGCACCACCTATTGGCCAAAGACCGCTACCACCATCACTGCGATCCATCCTCTGACAAGGTAAGTTGCATCACTAAAGTCTGATGCATGTTTTGCTTAGATTTAATGATTGGGGCTTTTTTTAGCCTTTACTCGCATGGTTCATCATACATAAGAGCAACTGTTCTAAGTCGGGCGGCTAGCTAGCTAGCTCACGTTCAACATAAGCGTGAACTAGTTTAGCTACATTTATATCGGCTCATCAGTGGGGTGGGAAACACGATTTGTCTTAATGACGGCTGCATACGTCGGTGTTAAAGTGTGAGTTATACGTTATCTTAATCGCTTTTGTTTGACACATGACATAGTACTAACGCTGCCGAGCGGACATGTTTGGGGGGAGGGGCAGTGTCCATGTGCGCGTCCATGTGCATGTTACGCGCCTTTGACGCGTATGAAACAGGAAACACGTAAATGAACTCACTCAGTCTGTCTGAAGTAGTTAAACCGTCACAATGTGCATTTAAAGGGGACCTATCATGCTATATTTAAATAATATATAAGGTATATATATATATATAAGGTATATTAATACGTTTTAATTTTCAAAATACGAAACAGATCATGCATTTTAGCCATGCCTCATTTTGCCTCACTCCAGCTCTGTCTTTGCAAGGTCTGATTCAGCTGACCACGCCCCCATGCGGAAGAGGGGGGCGTGACACGGCCCCGACACGAGCGTCATGTTATCATGCTTGCTGTGATTACGAGTGGAGAGTCAACATGGCCCAACCTCTCATTCCCCTGATTGGTGGAGAGTTGACCAATCAGGCGGAGTGCACCTACATTACGTCAAAAAGGTGCAAATAAAAAATCCACCCGTATCAAATCCGTTGCAGCCCCGTTTTTAGAGATTTGGGTACGGAGGAAAAGAGAGAGGGTTGTGTTTTCTGACACTTTGTGAGTTCCCTGGAACACCGGGGACACATATGTATAAAAGACATCACAAAGTGCATTTTGCATGATAGGTCCCCTTTAAAAAAGCTAGTTTCACTCCATAATTCACTTGTTCTGTTCTCTCCTGCAGCTCCTGTACCCACAGCACACACCCATACACTGATCCACACCTACACAATCATAACACCAACGGCACTTTTAAGAGCCAAACTCAACCTATCTATCTCTTTTATATCTATCATCTATTTCTTTATTCACCCTTCTATCTATTCTGTGTACTTCTCTACTTCCCTGTGTTTGTCAGTCTGTCTGTTTGTAATCCCGTGTTCATCATGCCGGGTGGGTCTACAAAAAGACATGTCCCTTCTGTCAGAGCATTTTATTTTGTGCTCAGAAGATCTGTGCACATTGCCTTAAAGTGCTTGTGACACGGTTTTCCCCCATCATGCAAACCATTAATTTCAGTAAATAATGTCCCCTTGAAACCGTTACTGAAGTGATTTTTGAAAATGTGTACTTTGATAACCGTTAATCTGCCCTTCAATGTGACCATATTCTGGATCTTCTCTGGGTCTGCTCTGGGATTCTTAAACTCCCGCGAAAAGGTGTGCCGCGTCACAGAGGGAACACGAACGCTTCCGGAGTCCAGTATCTGTATGCAAACAAACGATGGCGCACACAGCAGCAAGCTCCGACAGCGATTGTAGTTTAATTTTGAATGTGTCTGAGAGCTCATATGAGGATGAAGCATCTGATAGTGATAGCCTCGTAGACGATATTGACTATATGCCCTACAGATTCGAACCATATGCCTCTGAATCGGATGAAATTAACTCCGAGTCGGACAGTGGAGACGACAACCCCCCCGACTCTTTCCCTCCCTCGCGCACACACACACACACACACACACACACACACACACACACACACACACACACACACACACACACACAGTATCCTAAAAAACACATCACGTTTAAAGGTTGTTGTTCTTACCTGAGTTTTCTCTTGTTGCTCGAAGTAGACACTTCGGGGGCGTTTAGCTGGGGGGTTGGCGAAGTCTTTGGGGCCTTTACGGATTTGGGAAGGCGTGGGAAAGAGAGTAGGCACTGCTGACGGCTTCAGAATCCGTCTTCGCGAAAAATCAATCCCAGTTTCAGCCATCAACAAAGGCCTTTCCTCGAAATTCTCGGCCAGAAAGTGGGCGCTGCATATGTAGGTCGATGTGGGGTTCATCACAGACCAGCCAGCCCTTGTGTTCGCACGTTTTTCTCCCATGTGCGCTGACGCTTGACATCCGTTGGAAAGCTATGTATGCTGATGTTAAGTTCCTCATTTGCTGTATTGGAACAGCCAGACACAACGCATCGTCGAACCATCTCTACGCGTGACAAATCCCTTCTGTCCCTGTCTGGCTCAATGGGAGCAGAATCAATATGGCCCTTTGTGACGCACTTCCGCCTTCGTCCCGAAAAAGGAAACTGAGTGAAGGACTTTTCCCGCGATATTCGAAATTATTGATATTTATCAATACGGTATCGCAAATTCATTTTTAAACTGATGGTTCGAGATGACTAATAGCCCAACATTGCATTGCACAACAATAGGTGGGATGGTGTCACAAGCACTTTAAGGAGCAGCGCCTTGAGAAGAAGCTCAAGAGGTTCGACGAGAAGCGAGAGGATTGGGTGTCTGGGCGGAAGAAGAACCACAACATTGCGTCCATCAAGGATGAAGCCATTGTCTTGGTCTGTACACTTTGTACTGTTTGTTAAGGCCCGGACACACCAAGCTGACCCCAAAGAACTGACACAGACGGACCCCCGACTGTTTGTTAAGGCCCGGACACACCAAGCTGACCCCCAAGAACTGACACAGACGGACCCCCGACTGTTTGTTAAGGCCCGGACACACCAAGCTGACCCCAAAGAACTGACACAGACGGACCCCCGACTGTTTGTTAAGCCCGGACACACAAGCTGACCCAAAGAACTGAACAGACGGACCCCGACGACTGTATGTTAAGGCCCGGACACACAAGCTGACCCAAAGAACTGACACAGACGGACCCCCGACTGTTGTTAAGGCCCGGACACACCAAGCTGACCCAAAGAACTGACACAGACGGACCCCGACTGTATGTTAAGGCCCGGACACACCAAGCTGACCCCAAAGAACTGACACAGACGGACCCCCGACTGTATGTTAAGGCCCGACACACCAAGCTGACCCCAAAGAACTGACACAGACGGACCCCCGACTGTATGTTAAGGCCCGGACACACCAAGCTGACCCCAAAGAAACTGACACAGACGGACCCGACTGTTTGTTAAGGCCCGACACACCAAGCTGACCCCAAAGAACTGACACAGACGGACCCCCGACTGTTGTTAAGGCCGGACACACCAAGCTGACCCCCAAGAACTGACACAGACGGACCCCGACTGTTTGTTAGGCCCGGACACACCAAGCTGACCCCAAAGAACTGACACAGACGGACCCCCGACTGTTTGTTAAGCCCGGACACACCAAGCTGACCCCAAGAAACTGACACAGACGGACCCCCGACTGTATGTTAAGGCCCGGACACACCAAGCTGACCCCAAAGAACTGACACAGACGGACCCCCGACTGTTTGTTAAGGCCGGGACACACCAAGCTGACTCCAAAGAACTGACACAGACGGACCCCCGACTGTTTGTTAAGGCCCGGACACACCAAGCTGACCCCAAAGAACTGACACAGACGGACCCCCGACTGTTTGTAAGGCCCGGACACACAAGCTGACCCCAAAGAACTGACACAGACGGAACCCCGACTGTTTGTTAGGCCCGGACACACCAAGCTGACCCAAGAACTGACACAGACGGACCCCCGACTGTTTGTTAAGGCCCGGACACACCAAGCTGACCCCCAAGAACTGACACAGACGGACCCCGACTGTTTGTTAAGGCCCGGACACCAAGCTGACCCCAAAGAACTGACACAGACGGACCCCCGACTGTTGTAAGGCCCGGACACACCAAGCTGACCCCCAAGAACTGACACAGACGGACACCCGACTGTATGTTAAGGCCGGGACACACCAAGCTGACCCAAAGAACTGACACAGACGGACCCCGACTGTTTGTTAAGGCCCGGACACACCAAGCTGACCCCAAAGAACTGACACAGACGGACCCCCGACTGTATGTTAAGGCCCGGACACACCAAGCTGACCCCAAAGAACTGACACAGACGGACCCCCGACTGTATGTTAAGGCCCGGACACACCAAGCTGACCCCAAAGAACTGACACAGACGGACCCCCGACTGTATGTTAAGGCCCGGACACACCAAGCTGACCCAAAGAACTGACACAGACGGACCCCGACTGTTTGTTAAGGCCCGGACACACCAAGCTGACCCCAAAGAACTGACACAGACGGACCCCCGACTGTTTGTTAAGGCCCGGGAACACCAAGCTGACCCCCAAGAACTGACACAGACGGACCCCCGACTGTTTGTTAAGGCCCGGACACACCAAGCTGACCCAAAGAACTGACACAGACGGACCCCGACTGTTTGTTAAGGCCCGGACACACCAAGCTGACCCCCAAGAACTGACACAGACGGGACCCCCGACTGTTTGTTAAGGCCCGGACACACCAAGCTGACCCCAAAGAACTGACACAGACGGACCCCCGACTGTTTGTAAGGCCGGGACACACCAAGCTGACCCCAAAGAACTGACACAGACGGACCCCGACTGTTTGTTAAGGCCCGGACACACCAAGCTGACCCCAAAGAACTGACACAGACGGACCCCCGACTGTTTGTTAAGGCCCGACACACCAAGCTGACCCCAAAGAACTGACACAGACGGACCCCGACTTTGTTAAGGCCCGGACACACCAAGCTGACCCCCAAGAACTGACACAGACGGACCCCCGACTGTTTGTTAAGGCCCGGACACACCAAGCTGACCCCAAAGAACTGACACAGACGGACCCCCGACTGTTTGTTAAGGCCCGGACACACCAAGCTGACCCCCAAGAACTGACACAGACGGACCCCCGACTGTTTGTTAAGGCCCGGACACACCAAGCTGACCCCAAAGAACTGACACAGACGGACCCCCGACTGTTTGTTAAGGCCCGGACACACCAAGCTGACCCCAAGAACTGACACAGACGGACCCCCGACTGTTTGTTAAGGCCCGGACACACCAAGCTGACCCCCAAGAACTGACACAGACGGACCCCCGACTGTATGTTAAGGCCGGGACACACCAAGCTGACCCCAAAGAACTGACACAGACGGACCCCCGACTGTTTGTTAAGGCCCGGACACACCAAGCTGACCCCAAGAACTGACACAGACGGACCCCCGACTGTTTGTTAAGGCCCGGACACACCAAGCTGACCCCAAAGAACTGACACAGACGGACCCCCGACTGTTGTTAAGGGACACACCAAGCTGACCCAAAGAACTGACACAGACGGACCCCCGACTGTTTGTTAAGGCCCGGACACACCAAGCTGACCCCAAGAACTGACACAGACGGACCCCGACTGTTTGTTAAGGCCCGGACACACCAAGCTGACCCCCAAGAACTGACACAGACGGACCCCCGACTGTTTGTTAAGGCCGGACACACCAAGCTGACCCCAAAGAACTGACACAGACGGACCCCCGACTGTTTGTTAAGGCCCGGACACACCAAGCTGACCCCCAAGAACTGACACAGACGGACCCCCGACTGTTTGTTAAGGCCCGGACACACCAAGCTGACCCCAAAGAACTGACACAGACGGACCCCCGACTGTTTGTTAAGGCCCGGACACACCAAGCTGACCCAAAGAACTGACACAGACGGACCCCCGACTGTTGTTAAGGCCCGGACACACCAAGCTGACCCCAAAGAACTGACACAGACGGACCCCCGACTGTTTGTTAAGGCCCGGACACACCAAGCTGACCCCAAAGAACTGACACAGACGGACCCCGACTGTTGTTAAGGCCTGGACACACCAAGCTGACCCCAAAGAACTGACACAGACGGACCCCCGACTGTTTGTTAAGGCCCGGACACACCAAGCTGACCCCCAAGAACTGACACAGACGGACCCCCGACTGTTTGCCGATATATTGGGCCAGGATAAAGTTGAATGATGTTTGTATCTTAGAAACCAAAATACACTTTGATATCAACTTCAAATATAGATATTATTGCAAAGGTATTATTTAATATTCTCTTTTCTTTCAATTTTAAAACTTAACTTTCACATTTAAATAAACGGAGCACTTCCTTCACTTCCACGTTGTGTTCCATTCTTGCTTATGTACACACCTTTAGACCTTAATAAGACTACATCATTGTATGTTACTACTCTATATTACTCCTACGACTGCAGCCACAACGTACGGGAAGGTTTCACATCGGAGCACGCAATTTCAACCGTGGCAAGCTATGCTTGGATTGTGTTAGATATTTAATTATGCAATACTCATTGTAAGTGTTAGCTGTTCATTGTTGAGTGGTCACACATTCGTATCTGACTAATGGCCTTACATATGCTACAAATGTCAAACTTCTATTGTACTTTAACTTTACGATTATCAGGGTTTGAGCTGGGACTCAGGATACTGATTTATTTGTATTTTGTGTTTGTCTATAAAATATGTGTCTGCTTCTGCTGCGTAACCCTTCCTGGTAAATACATGGTTCTGCAAAAGCTAAACTCAGCATCTAGGTTTATGAATGGCATACAACTAGATGCTGTCATCAGTAATGTTATACTTTCTCAATAATTCATATGCTGAGTTGTTGATGTTGCCTTTCCATTTCTTTAAACAGTAAATATATTCTGTTGTCATTACAGCTTGAGAAACTCCATGCTGCTTCCTGGCAAGGAGACCAGGAAGAAGGAAAGACAGTGTGAAATACTACCCCTCGCTGCACACTGCCCGCCTATGCCCAGGACTACCTTGATAAGGCACTTTTTACGAGTACCTTTGTGAAGGTGAGATGCTTGCACTGTATCTTCACAGTTCACAGTATTGTTACACAACATGTTTGTATCAATGCTAAACTCTTCTAGGGATGGTTCACCCCTAACACGTATGTTCAGCCAACACCTCCTCACCTCCCTGACAGTATAAACGTTGGAGAGCTTAACATTTCCTTATAACCAACACAGTTATATGGAATGAGTTTACTCATTTAATAAAGTCAGTTAAGTTAGCAACAACTTACAGCGACTGTTTCAATCCATCCACATCTTGACAACTTGATCCAGTATGTATCCTTGGAGACAGCCAGGAAGCAGTCATTCGAGCCATTTATTTGGGTTTGGCAAACTATATTTTTGTGAGACAACTAACACACATCCTTTCTACCTGTTAACTGTCGCTATGTTTAGCTGCAAAGTATTACAGCAGTTGAAAGTAATTGCAAAAGATTTGGGGATATGGAGAACGTTTGACTGTAAACACTGAGTATGTAGCCTAACGAGACATGGCCTGCTCTGCAGAGCGGACGTGTGGACATTTAACTGTTATTTTCAGGAAATAGGTAGCCAAGTTTACTTGACTTTGAAAAACCATTTGGGGTATTGTGCATTCATTGTATACAAATAGAAAGTTCTAGAGTTGTTAATGTCACGGTAGTCAGGGTTGATGACTGGAATGTAGTTTTAGGGTTGAGCCATCCCTATTTCCTTTGAGCAAACCGTTCCTAAACAGTTTCCTTTATCAACGCCCAAAGGGGAGAAATGTTTTGAGGCTAATGGTAAGAGCACAATACATGAAGACGATCCCAGTTGACCACGTGTTCAGTTTGGCAGTTCTGTATTAAGGTCATGTTTCTCGGGTTGTAACAGGAAGCAGTTATCCAGTGCATCCAGAGTGCCCTTTGCATTACATTTAGCAGACGTTTTTATCCAAAGCGACTTGCTACTTATTTGATTGCACTTATGCAAAACACGTTTGCGTCACTCTCATAAATTCTGAACAAAATGTGTGGATGTAAATAATGTAAGGGAACATACATGCACACGTCTATATGTTGTCTACCGACACATGTACATGTCACATCACATGGAATGTAGACCGAAATCGGAAGAATAATATCGCAAAAACAAAACCATCAATGGTTGACTGGAGAAATACCACTATTACCCTGCTATTAACTCTGACTGCACACAGTCCTCTGACATGACGAGTATATTGTTGACCCTGTCTGGAAACATACCTTAAGCACGCTGTATTTCTTATTTCTAGATATATGAGTTAACCTCTTTGTCTTAAGCAAGTCAAGACCAACATTTGTTTCACTTGCACAGGTTGGACACAGGACTCCACTGGCCAGGGGGTTGCGGAAGATCCTGATGAAGAGAGAGTCACGCTGAACCTCACACCCTGTGACCCATCGGAACCAACAACAACTGGCAGGAGGCAGGGACCACAGAGAGCCAGGTGCCGGAGACAAGCACCGTGCAGGTGGAGGGGCTGAAGACCCCCCCGTGAAGCAGTGCACCATCACAGAGGTGGGGCAGGAGGCAGGGACCACAGAGAGCCAGGTGCCGGAGACAAGCACCGTGCAGGTGGAGGTGCTGAAGACCCCCCCGTGAAGCAGTGTACCACCAAAGAGGTGGGGCAGGAGGAGCAGCCCCAGCAGGATGATGTGAGACAGGCTACCGCCACGGAGGGGCCAGGTAATAAAATAGATAGATAGAATGCGAGGGATGAAACCCTCTTTAATGGTCACACATGCAGAGCACACACAGTGACATTTGTTCTCTGAGATTTGCAGCTTTTATATTTATAAAAGTCAAGAGTGTTTTCTGATATTTTCCTAAAGAAATATTGTAGGTAACTTGTTGACAAGTCATGCTTCTACAATATCTAAAAACACCTAATTGCACTTCTCTTAACAAGTGCTGAAACATGTGACTGCCTATCAGTGAATGCTAGAAGTTATTTTTGGGAATAATGATTGTTCCAATAGGTAAATAATAATAACAACAATAGCTTAATCTAAATAACAATTTCACCTACAACTTCATAAATATGAAAGGAAAATGGGATACTTGGGAATGTCCTCAGTGTAACGACTGAATGAACACCAGTAGAGGACTCAATAGCACGACTCAGAGACAGAGGCTTAGGGTGCAAAAAGGGTCTTTATAGCCAAGGTTCGGTACACGGGAGATCAGTCAGTAAGGCTACCAAAACAGACGAGGATTAGGCAGGGACCGGGTCAGGACACGAAGCCGGGTCAGGACACGAAGCCGGGTCAGGACACGAAGCCGGGTCAGGACACGAAGGTCAGGACACGAAGCCGGGTCAGGACACGAAGCCGGGTCAGGACACGAAGCCGGGTCAGGACACGAAGCTGGGTCAGGACACGAAGGTCAGGACACGAAGCCGGGTCAGGACACGAAGCCGGGTCAGGACACGAAGCCGGGTCAGGACACGAAGGTCAGGACACGAAGCCGGGTCAGGACACGAAGCCGGGTCAGGACACGAAGCCGGGTCAGGACACGAAGCCGGGTCAGGACACGAAGGTCAGGACACGAAGCCGGGTCAGGACACGAAGCCGGGTCAGGACACGTGGAATCAAGATACTAGGAATAACAAAGATGAACTGGCACTGAAGGGAATGTGGATGCAGACCAAGTAGACAGAGGGAGAGATGATAATGAGGCACAGGTGAGGCTAATTAGGGATGGGGCACAGGTGAGGCTAATTAGGGATGGGGCACAGGTGAGGCTAATTAGGGATGGGGCACAGGTGAGGCTAATTAGGGATGGGGCACAGGTGAGGCTAATTAGGGGTGGGAAGCAGGTGAGGCTAATTAGGGATGGGAAGCAGGTGAGGCTAATTAGGGATGGGGCACAGGTGAGGCTAATTAGGGATGGGAAGCAGGTGAGGCTAATTAGGGATGGGAAGCAGGTGAGGCTAATTAGGGATGGGAAGCAGGTGAGGCTAGTTAGGGATGGGAAGCAGGTGAGGCTAATTAGGGATGGGAAGCAGGTGGAGTTCAATCAAGGGCAGGGAACTGGAATGAGAGAAACAAAAACATCAACATGCTGGCTAGGGCCTTACAGTACCCCCCCTCTAGGGCCTTACAGTACCCCCCCTCTAGGGCCTTACAGTACCCCCCCCTCTAGGGCCTTACAGTCCCCCCCCTCTAGGGCCTTACAGTACCCCCCCCTCTAGGGCCTTACAGTACCCCCCCTCTAGGGCCTTACACTACCCCCCCCTCTAGGGCCTTACAGTACCCCCCCCCTCTAGGGCCGTACACTACCCCCCTCCTCTAGGGCCTTACAGTACCCCCCCCTCTAGGGCCTTACACTACCCCCCCTCTAGGGCCTTACACTACACCCCCCCTCTAGGGCCTTACAGTCCCCCCCCTCTAGAGCCTTACACTACCCCCCCCTCTAGGGCCTTACAGTACCCCCCCTCTAGGGCCTCACACTTAGGTACTCTAGGTAGTCTCTCACCCTGAACTGACAGCATGAGGTTACTATATGGTTTTACCTTTTTCCCCCAAAATGCAAAGCAACAGCTTCCATACATTTGATACCTGTCATTTGGTTTGCACACAGAAAGGGTCTCACATCGTAGCGTTGGGCAGTGGGTCGATTACATCCAAATGATGCTCTACCTAAAGCAATCCCTGACCATGGGGCACACTTCGAAGCAACTCATGCAACAACGTGATGCAGCATATTTCAACTTTATACTCGAGAACTGCATTTAGATACGACACGGTCCCATAATGAACATACGGGGAGTAAACTGAATCAAAGTTCATTTAACGTTACAGCACAACATGTTCACATTTATCAAACTATTATAATATATTTCTTCTTCTAGTAATATTTCTTCTTCAACCCACAGCTGTCAGGACAGGGTCCGTGAGGGACGCAGCTGTCAGGACAGGGTCCGTGAGGGACGCAGCTGTCAGGACAGGGTCCGTGAGGGACGCAGCTGTCAGGACAGGGTCCGTGAGGGACACAGCTGTCAGGACAGGGTCCGTGAGGGACGCTGTCAGGACAGGGTCCGTGAGGGACGCAGCTGTCAGGACAGGGTCCGTGAGGGACACAGCTGTCAGGACAGGGTCCGTGAGGGACACAGCTGTCAGGACAGGGTCCGTGAGGGACACAGCTGTCAGGACAGGGTCCGTGAGGGACACAGTACTTGGTCCTAGACGCAAAAAGAAAAAGTCAGGTATGTTAACAGTATTAAGTATTTTGACTGATTATAAACATTTGCATGAGTTGGTATTCTAATAAATCTATCTACGTGTACTTTAGCAAAGTGCATGTAAACGCAGTGATTGATGCTTCTTCAGTGAGGTACCAACGCTATATTGTGACTACTTATAACTGATACATTATCCAGAAATCCAAAGGGCTTTGATTGTCCAATTAGACTCAAATACATACAGTCATAGTTGATGAGGTGGTGATCAGAATGCTAGGCAGTAAAGGAAGCAGCAGTGCAGTGAAGGAAGCAGCAGTGCAGTGAAGGAAGCAGCAGTGCAGGAAGCAGCAGTGCAGTAAAGGGTGCAGTAAAGGAAGCAGCAGTGCAGTAAAGGAAGCAGATGTGCTGTAAAAGAAGCAGCAGTGCAGTAAAGGAAGCTGCAGTGCTGTAAAGGAAGCAGCAGTGCAGTAAAGGAAGCAGCAGTGCAGTAAAGGAAGCAGCAGTAAAGGAAGCAGCAGTGCAGTAAAGGAAGCAGCAGTGCAGTAAAAGAAGCAGCAGTGCAGTGAAGGAAGCAGCGCAGTAAAGGAAGCAGCTGTGCAGTAAAGGAAGCAGCAGTGCAGCAGTGCAGTAAAGGAAGCAGCAGTGCAGTGAAGGAAGCAGCAGTAAAGGAAGCAGCAGTGCAGTAAAGGAAGCAGCAGTAAAGGAAGCAGCAGTGCAGCAGTGCAGTAAAGGAAGCAGCAGTGAAGGAAGCAGCAGTGCAGTAAAGGAAGCAGCAGTGCAGTAAAGGAAGCAGCAGTAAAGGAAGCACCAGTGCAGTAAAGGAAGCAGCAGTAAAGGAAGCTGCTGTGCAGTAAAGGAAGCAGCAGTAAAGGAAGCAGCAGTAAAGGAAGCTGCAGTGCAGTAAAGGAAGCAGAAGTAAAGGAAGCTGCAGTGCAGTAAAGGAAGCAGCAGTGCAGTAAAGGAAGCAGCAGTGCAGTAAAGGAAGCAGCAGTAAAGGAAGCAGCAGTAGAGGAAGCAGCAGTGCAGTAAAGGAAGCAGCTGTGCAGTAAAGGAAGCAGCAGCAAAGGAAGCAGCAGTGCAGTAAAGGAAGCAGCAGTAAAGGAAGCAGCAGTGCTGTAAAGGAAGTAGCAGTGCAGTAAAGGAAGCAGCAGTGCAGTAAAGGAAGCAGCAGTAAAGGACGCAGCAGTGCAGTAAAGGAAGCAGCTGTGCAGTAAAGGAAGCTGCAGTGCAGTGAAGGAAGCAGCGCAGTAAAGGAAGCAGCTGTGCAGCAGTGCAGTAAAGGAAGCAGCAGTAAAGGAAGCAGCAGTGCAGTGAAGGAAGCAGCAGTGCAGTAAAGGAAGCAGCTGTAAAGGAAGCAGCAGTGCAGTAAAGGAAGCAGCAGTAAAGGAAGCAGCAGTAAAGGAAGCAGCAGTGCAGTAAAGGAAGCAGCAGTGCAGTAAAGGAAGCAGCAGTGCAGTGAAGGAAACAGCGCAGTAAAGGAAGCAGCAGTGCAGTAAAGGAAGCAGCAGTAAAGGAAGCAGCAGTGCAGTAAAGGAAGCAGCAGTAAAGGAAGCAGCAGTGCAGTAAAGGAAGCAGCAGTGCAGTAAAGGAAGCAGCAGTAAAGGAAGCAGCAGTGCAGTATTTTCTTTGGTCATCTCAGGCTCAGCAGTGGTACAGCCTTTCAAACAAGCATCCCATTTTAGGACTGAGAGCAGCTTGGCTCCATTTCACTGATAGTAACGTTTGACCAGTGATAACAGCGTCGTCACTTTTCATCGTGCACGTCTGGTTGCTACTTCAGTGTTCATAGTTGTATTTATTTTATTTCTAATATGACTAACACTGTATGTGGAACCTGCTTTGATGTTCACAGATTGCTCCACACTCGCCTGGAAGCTTTCCCCATCAGGAGTGTAATAAGAGAGAGAGAAAGGTTAGACAGGGATCAAAGTAATGCATAGGGTGCTTTATGATTACAAACTTCCAGCACAATTGTTTGCTAAATATTGAATATGCGTTTGGTCTTTCCGAAACTAGAGAGGAGTTTTCTTCTCTTGATAGGAGAAGCAGAGATGATGGTGGAGTGGGAGCGCTGTCCAGTTACTTGGCTTCATGTCATCTGATGTAGTCCCATGCTGGAGAACAAACGCATGACATCCCAATCTACCATCAGTCCTCTCACACATTTCCCTGCTGTGATTCTGAATCAGCTGAAGTAGGGTTAGGAAGTAGCGTTAGGAAGTAGGGTTAGGAAGTAGGTTTAGGAAGTTAGGGTTACGAGTGGGAGTGGGCTCATTCCTGGCAGCCTGTAACCAACGAGTGGGAGTGGGCTCGTTCCTGGCAGCCTGTAACCAACGAGTGGGAGTGGGCTCATTCCTGGCAGCCTGTAACCAACGAGTGGGAGTGGGCTCGTTCCTGGCAGCCTGTAACCAACGAGTGGGAGTGGGCTCGTTCCTGGCAGCCTGTGACCAACGAGTGGGAGTGGGCTCGTTCCTGGCAGGTCTGTAACCAACGAGTGGGAGTGGGCTCGTTCCTGGCAGCCTGTGACCAACGAGTGGGAGTGGGCTCGTTCCTGGCAGGTCTGTAACCAACGAGTGGGAGTGGGCTCGTTCCTGGCAGCCTGTAACCAACGAGTGGGAGTGGGCTCGTTCCTGGCAGCCTGTAACCAACGAGTGGGAGTGGGCTCGTTCCTGGCAGCCTGTAACCAACGAGTGGGAGTGGGCTCGTTCCTGGCAGCCTGTAACCAACGAGTGGGAGTGGGCTCGTTCCTGGCAGCCTGTAACCAACGAGTGGGAGTGGGCTCATTCCTGGCAGCCTGTGACCAACGAGTGGGAGTGGGCTCATTCCTGGCAGCCTGTAACCAACGAGTGGGAGTGGGCTCGTTCCTGGCAGCCTGTGACCAACGAGTGGGAGTGGGCTCATTCCTGGCAGCCTGTAACCAACGAGTGGGAGTGGGCTCGTTCCTGGCAGCCTGTGACCAACGAGTGGGAGTGGGCTCGTTCCTGGCAGGTCTGTAACCAACGAGTGGGAGTGGGCTCGTTCCTGGCAGCCTGTAACCAACGAGTGGGAGTGGGCTCGTTCCTGGCAGCCTGTAACCAACGAGTGGGAGTGGGCTCGTTCCTGGCAGTCTGTAACCAACGAGTGGGAGTGGGCTCGTTCCTGGCAGCCTGTAACCAACGAGTGGGAGTGGGCTCGTTCCTGGCAGCCTGTAACCAACGAGTGGGAGTGGGCTCATTCCTGGCAGCCTGTGACCAACGAGTGGGAGTGGGCTCATTCCTGGCAGCCTGTAACCAACGAGTGGGAGTGGGCTCGTTCCTGGCAGCCTGTGACCAACGAGTGGGAGTGGGCTCATTCCTGGCAGCCTGTAACCAACGAGTGGGAGTGGGCTCATTCCTGGCAGTCTGTAACCAACGAGTGGGAGTGGGCTCATTCATGGCAGCCTGTGACCAACGAGTGGGAGTGGGCTCATTCCTGGCAGCCTGTAACCAACGAGTGGGAGTGGGCTCGTTCCTGGCAGCCTGTAAACCAACGAGTGGGAGTGGGCTCGTTCCTGGCAGCCTGTGACCAACGAGTGGGAGTGGGCTCATTCCTGGCAGCCTGTAACCAACGAGTGGGAGTGGGCTCGTTCCTGGCAGCCTGTGACCAACGAGTGGGGAGTGGGCTCGTTCCTGGCAGCCTGTAACCAACGAGGGGAGTGGGCTCGTTCCTGGCAGCCTGTAACCAACGAGTGGGAGTGGGCTCGTTCCTGGCAGTCTGTAACCAACGAGTGGGAGTGGGCTCGTTCCTGGCAGCCTGTAACCAACGAGTGGGAGTGGGCTCATTCCTGGCAGCCTGTAACCAACGAGTGGGAGTGGGCTCATTCCTGGCAGCCTGTGACCAACGAGTGGGAGTGGGCTCATTCCTGGCAGCCTGTAACCAACGAGTGGGAGTGGGCTCGTTCCTGGCAGCCTGTGACCAACGAGTGGGAGTGGGCTCATTCCTGGCAGCCTGTAACCAACGAGTGGGAGTGGGCTCGTTCCTGGCAGTCTGTAACCAACGAGTGGGAGTGGGCTCATTCTGGCAGCCTGGGACCAACGAGTGGGGTGGGCTCATTCCTGCAGCCTGTAACCAACGAGTGGGAGTGGGCTCATTCCTGGCAGCCTGTGACCAACGAGTGGGAGTGGGCTCATTCCTGGCAGCCTGTAACCAACGAGTGGGAGTGGGCTCATTCCTGGCAGCCTGTAACCAACGAGTGGGAGTGGGCTCATTCCTGGCAGCCTGGAACCAACGAGTGGGAGTGGGCTCATTCCTGGCAGCCTGGAACCAACGAGTGGGAGTGGGCTCATTCCTGGCAGCCTGGAACCAACGAGTGGGAGTGGGCTCGTTCCTGGCAGCCGAAGAACTCTCCGGGATAATGCAAATAAAATCTCTTATTTGAACTCCAGTTTTGTTTCCTCTCTTGTTCGTGTGCTCCATTTGAGTCATATTGAATGTTTCTGTTAGAAATGAGATGCTAATGATTCCTGTCTACCCTTTCTCTTTCTTGATGCTAAGCTCCAAAGCTCCAAAGCTCCTAAGCTCCTAACCTCCAAACCTCCTAACCTCCTAAACTCCAAAGCTCCTAACCTCCAAACCTCCAAAGCTCCAAACCTCCAAAGCTCCAAACCTCCAAACCTCCTAACCTCCTAACCTCCAAACCTCCTAACCTCCTAAACTCCAAAGCTCCTAACCTCCAAACCTCCAAAGCTCCAAACCTCCAAAGCTCCAAACCTCCTAAACTCCAAAGCTCCTAACCTCCTAACCTCCAAAGCTCCTAACCTCCAAACCTCCAAAGCTCCTAACCTCCAAACCTCCTAACCTCCAAAGCTCCTAACCTCCTAACCTCCAAAGCTCCTAACCCCTAACCTCCAAAGCTCCTAACCTCCTAACCTCCAAAGCTCCTAACCTCCTAACCTCCAAAGCTCCTAACCTCCTAACCTCCAAAGCTCCTAACCTCCTAACCTCCAAACCTCCTAACCTCCAAAGCTCCAAACCTCCAAACCTCCTAACCTCCAAACCTCCTAACCTCCTAAACTCCAAAGCTCCTAACCTCCAAACCTCCAAAGCTCCAAACCTCCAAAGCTCCAAACCTCCTAACCTCCAAAGCTCCTAACCTCCTAACCTCCAAAGCTCCTAACCTCCAAACCTCCAAAGCTCCTAACCTCCAAACCTCCTAACCTCCAAAGCTCCTAACCTCCTAACCTCCAAAGCTCCTAACCTCCTAACCTCCAAAGCTCCTAACCTCCTAACCTCCAAAGCTCCTAACCTCCTAACCTCCAAAGCTCCTAACCTCCAAACCTCCAAAGCTCCTAACCTCCAAACCTCCTAACCTCCAAAGCTCCTAACCTCCTAACCTCCAAAGCTCCTAACCTCCAAACCTCCAAAGCTCCTAACCTCCAAACCTCCTAACCTCCAAAGCTCCTAACCTCCTAACCTCCAAAGCTCCTAACCTCCTAACCTCCAAAGCTCCTAACCTCCAAACCTCCAAAGCTCCTAACCTCCAAACCTCCAAAGCTCCTAACCTCCAAACCTCCAAACCTCCTAACCTCCAAACCTCCTAACCTCCTAACCTCCTAACCTCCTAACCTCCAAACCTCCAAACCTCCAAACCTCCAAACCTCCAAACCTCCAAAGCTCCAAAGCTCCAAACCTCCAAAGCTCCTAACCTCCTAAGCTCCAAACCTCCAAACCTCCTAACCTCCAAAGCTCCTAACCTCCTAACCTCCAAAGCTCCTAACCTCCAAAGCTCCTAACCTCCAAAGCTCCTAACCTCCTAACCTCCAAAGCTCCTAACCTCCTAACCTCCAAAGCTCCTAACCTCCAAACCTCCAAAGCTCCTAACCTCCAAACCTCCAAAGCTCCTAACCTCCAAACCTCCAAAGCTCCAAACCTCCTAACCTCCAAACCTCCTAACCTCCTAACCTCCTAACCTCCAAACCTCCAAACCTCCAAACCTCCTAAGCTCCAAACCTCCAAAGCTCCTAACCTCCAAACCTCCAAACCTCCAAAGCTCCAAACCTCCAAAGCTCCAAACCTCCAAACCTCCAAACCTCCAAAGCTCCAAACCTCCTAACCTCCTAAACTCCAAAGCTCCAAACCTCCAAAGCTCCTAACCTCCAAAGCTCCAAACCTCCAAAGCTCCAAACCTCCAAAGCTCCAAACCTCCAAACCTCCAAACCTCCAAAGCTCCTAACCTCCTAAACTCCAAAGCTCCTAACCTCCTAACCTCCTAACCTCCAAACCTCCAAAGCTCCAAAGCTCCTAACCTCCAAACCTCCAAAGCTCCAAAGCTCCTAACCTCCAAAGCTCCAAACCTCCAAACCTCCTAAACTCCAAAGCTCCTAACCTCCTAACCTCCAAACCTCCAAAGCTCCTAACCTCCTAACCTCCAAACCTCCAAAGCTCCAAAGCTCCTAACCTCCAAACCTCCAAACCTCCTAAACTCCAAAGCTCCTAACCTCCTAACCTCCAAACCTCCAAACCTCCAAAGCTCCTAACCTCCTAACCTCCAAACCTCCAAACCTCCAAACCTCCAAACCTCCAAACCTCCTAACCTCCAAACCTCCAAACCTCCAAAGCTCCTAACCTCCAAACCTCCTAACCTCCAAAGCTCCTAACCTCCAAACCTCCAAAGCTCCTAACCTCCAAACCTCCTAACCTCCTAACCTCCAAACCTCCAAACCTCCAAAGCTCCTAACCTCCTAAACTCCAAAGCTCCAAACCTCCAAACCTCCAAAGCTCCAAACCTCCAAACCTCCAAAGCTCCAAACCTCCTAACCTCCAAAGCTCCAAACCTCCTAACCTCCAAACCTCCAAAGCTCCAAAGCTCCAAAGCTCCTAACCTCCAAACCTCCAAAGCTCCAAACCTCCTAACCTCCAAAGCTCCAAACCTCCAAAGCTCCTAACCTCCAAAGCTCCAAACCTCCAAAGCTCCAAACCTCCAAAGCTCCTAACCTCCTAACCTCCAAAGCTCCAAACCTCCAAAGCTCCAAACCTCCTAACCTCCAAAGCTCCAAACCTCCTAACCTCCAAACCTCCAAAGCTCCAAAGCTCCAAAGCTCCAAAGCTCCAAAGCTCCTAACCTCCAAACCTCCAAAGCTCCAAACCTCCTAACC
>JASDAP010000052.1:0-12500 GCA_031216635.1 Dissostichus eleginoides
AGTTGCGACACGCAGCCTCGGCGCGCAGTCCAGAGCCAACTGCAAATGAACACAGGGCAGCAGTCGAAACCCACACTACCTGAGCCAATAACACCAACACGCAGACCTAATAGACACCTCAACACAGTCAAAAAATGACAGGACTGGAGTTTGAGTGTCGGCAAAAAATGGCTAATAATGGGGGACTCCAATTTAGCACGACTCCCATTATTCACCATAAATGAGCTGCAAATTGACAGTTACCCGGGGGCTACTTTCAGGCATGCAGAGGCCATTATCCAAAAGGCCACTTCTTCCACGGTGGTGGAGAAGGTGATTTTATCATTTGGACTAAATAACAGATCAAATAAAGTCAAGCAGACCACTGTGAAGCAGCTGCAGGCAGCAGTCCGAGCTGCTAAGTTGAGGTTCCCACGGGCAGCAATCTGGATACCTGTTATCAATTACTCACACTTTCTGCCACATAATGAACAAAAACATTTGTTCCATTTAAATGAGTACATCACACAGCATCAAAAGCATATACCAAAGCTGCCAAGCGGGTCATTCTGGACCGAAAAGGATAATGTCCATTGGACTCGATCCACCGCAAAACTCATGCTTCAACACTGGTGTGACCAGGTAAACTAAAGGTCCCCTCAAATCTGCCTGTACAGGAGGGGAATAAAAACGTTTTAATATTAGCTAAACACGTTACATTGACTCCACCGCAGATCACTCTATTAGACAGGGGTCTGAACTTCATCCCTACAAAAGGCAGCAACAAAAATATTATCGAGCAAGGCAGATGGGATATGCAGCAATACCACAGGAGATTGAAACTAGCAACATATTTTAAACACAAAAAAGATTCTGACCCACCTCCATTTACTCCCAAATCGGACTGGTTTCCCTCCGCTGGCACACTTCCGGTGGAACTGACTACTCTCATCGCGGCTGATATCAACCATTTTGATAGCAGCTTCCGGATGTCTCGTGTCCAACCGAACCTCAGTCCGGAGGAGGCCACGGCACTGAAGGAGCTCGTTAATAATAATCTCGTTATCAAGCCAGCCGATAAGGGTAGTGTAGTGGTTGTCATGGACCGGGAACAATACCTATGGGAGGGATATAGACAATTATTGGACACAAATTATTATTCCAAATTGGACAAACCGATTTATCTGGACACCATTAAATTAGTTGACAGGATTTTACAAACACTCTATGACAAAAAATTCCTAAATGCTAAACAAATCAAGTTTATAGCAGGCACTTCCGAACCCAGGGCCAGACTATTTTATATGTTGCCGAAAATACACAAAGAAAGACATAAATGGTCCTTACCTCATGAAATTCCTCCGGGCAGACCCATTGTATCTGATTGCAGCAGCGAGACCTACCGCACGGCCGAGTTCATTGACTTCTACCTCAATCCTCTTTCCATCACTCACACAAGCTACATTAAAGACACTACGACTTTGTAAGAAGAATTAAACAACTCGATATACCTCAGGACGCCATTTTATTCACGATGGACGTAGATAGCTTATATACAAACATTGACATCCAAGAAGGCATACAAGCCATACAAAACATATTCTGGAAACACCCTGATAAAAAAAGACCAGATAAGGAATTACTACAATTATTAGAGATAAATTTGACACGTAATGACTTTGAATTTAATGGAGAGTTCTTCCTGCAGACTAAAGGCACTGCTATGGGAAAGAAGTTCGCTCCGGCCTATGCAGACATTTTTATGGCAGAGTGGGAAACCTCGGCCCTGTCCTCCTGCCAAAAGACTCCCACACATTATTTCAGATATCTGGATGACATCTGGGGCGTGTGGTCTCACTCAAAGGAGGATTTTGATGTATTTGTTATCACTCTGAATAACCACAACAGATCCATCTCACTAAAATCCATCACCAGCTGCACCTCAGTGGATTTTCTGGACACCACCACATTCAAAGGAATCGACTTCCATAAAACACACAAATTAGATGTTACAGTATTTTTTAAAGAGACAGACACCCACGCCTTGCTCCACAGAACAAGCCACCATCCCAAGCACACTTATGCGGGGTTGGTTAAATCACAGCTTTTGAGGTTCCATAGAATATGCAGTAACAGAGATGATTTCAAAATGGCCACCAAAACGCTTTTCGGAGCATTGACCTCTAGAGGGTATAGCCGTTCCTTTCTAAGAACATGCTTTAGAACGTTTCAACAGACGAAACCCGTTTTGGTCTCCTCCAAATTGCCTTTCATCACGACATATTCCCAGTCAGCTGTTAGGCTACTCAGAGTCATCAAATCTAACTTTCAAAACATTGTAGGAAAAACGGACATTTTGCAAGACCACAGTATAATTGCAGCGTTTAGGAAAAACAGGAACCTGCAGTCGTACTTGGTCAAAGCAAAGATACAACCCATGTCGACTCCCAAATCTAGGGCTCACGGGGAATTTTTTCAGCACCAGATCTGGTTGCGCAGCAAATACAATAACAATGTTTATAAAACACAGGATCTGGGCAGCCTACAATCCAAAAACTGTGTATACCTTATTACATGTAAACATTGTGGTCTACAGTATGTGGGTGAAACTGGTAACACAATTTCTATACGGTTCACACAACATAAATATAACATTTTGAAAAGAAAAAACACACTTACTCCATTAGTTACTCACTTCCTGCTCCATGGATGGCAATCTGTTCAAGCAGCAGTCCTGGAGTCAGACTGCAGATGGTCTGTGGCTCAGAGACGTAGATGTGAGAGGCTATGGATAGCTAGATTCGACACGGTGTATCCCAAGGGCCTGAATGAGAGATGAACATGCCTTGATGTGTGACAACGATGGAGAGTGCAATCGATCCTGCCACTGTTTCACGGTGACAGGATCCAAAACCCTCACACCTAACCCTAACCCTGGGTCTCTGGGTCTCTGGGTGCCTGTCTGAGGCACTATTTTCGGTTACTTTTTCTTATTGTCACCTGTTTAATAAAGTGTTTTTTAAACGTCTGGAAGAGAGTTTTAGCGTGTCATTTTGCAGGATATCATTTAACATTAAACCTCTCCTGGAAATGCACAGAATATGTACATTTTCAGGAGAGGGTCAATGTTAAATGATATCCTGCAAAATGACAGGCTAAAACCCAGGAATAAGTGTTTGAAAGGCGGGGAAAAGTTGTTTAAAATAGTCTGATACTACCAGGGCTCATCGCTGCACTTTACAAGCCAGGAAGAGTGATTGATCCTGGGTATACATGTTTTAAATAGTCTGATACCTCCAGGGCGCATCATCGCATTTTACAAGCCAGGGAAGGTGCCTGAATCCTGGGTAAACATTGTTTAATTGTTTAAGTGTTTTTAAACGTATGGAACAGTGTTTTGTCACTTTCAAAACTCTCCCGTCATTGGCCGGAGAAATGGGGTCTGTTTTGTATTCAATCTGACCGTTAATATTCCACTGAGACGAAGTACGTACAATGACCGGAGGGATCTCATGTTAATTTTGTCCAAGAACCGGAGCATTCCCTAACCTAACCCTTACACACCAAGTGAGGTATGGATGCCCACCCGTTGAACGACTTGTGCCCATTTCAAATTTTCAAAGTCCAATTGCAGTAACAAGGAAGATCGCCAAGGGGCCCAAATGTCACACACATGTAGGCAGGAGCCCAAGCTATCACCCAGACCAGGTCCCATATGGATGCCCACCTCGTAGCCCCAGATATACACATTTTAAACTACACTAGCGGTGGTAACTGGCCCCTTAACCTAACCCTTGTACATATGAAAAATGAAAAATGTACCAATTTGCTTCAAACTCGCTGTGCACCTTGAGGGGGGCGGGGGCAACGCAGATACCAAGTGGGGTATGGATGCCCACCCGTTGGAACGACTTGTGACCATTTCAATGTAGTAGTTTCCTGAAAACCTTTCTTCGGTGAGTTTGTGTCTTTGAAATGTATCAGGATCAAAAAAGTGTTTCTGCCCGGTTTCGAGCCGGGGACCTTTCGCGTGAGGCGAACGTGATGACCACTACACTGCATAAACTGCTGAAAAGGGCTAAATGCACATTCAAGAGTAGATGCAACATTCTTATTTAATTGTAAACGTTTCAAACATCAGACTACATGTTGATTCTAAGAGTCAGAGTGACTTTAAACTGGATTTAGTCACAGCTGCAGTGTCATGGACTTTGCAAATATATACTGAACCCAAATGCTATCCTGTATATGACCTGTAACCTTTTGAAGAGTGCCAGCTAGGGTTGACATGCCAGGATTGCTGTCAGATCATTCCTCGTTAGTATAGTGGACAGTATCTCTGCTTGTCACGCAGAAGACCGGGGTTCGATTCCCCGACGGGGAGTATTTTCAATAACAGCTGGCATTTATTGGCCAAATGAGGCAAAAATCAATCAACTCACAAAAGGACCCCACAAAGAGGCCAGTGGAAAGCCGTTCAGATGAGCAAGGACATAAATCCTTTCTCAAACATATCCAGGGTGTGTTGAACTGGATTCGTAGTACAGGGCACTGGTCTTTTACCAGATGTTGTGGGACACAGCCTCGGACACCCCACCGGGGGAGACCCCTCGGAGGGGCAGGATTACAGGTTTTAACCCCGCTGCACACGCTCTGTGCCTCAGCCGCTGCTCTCTTCTACCCTTTTATTGCATTTTCTTTATTTCATTTAATGTTTTTAACACAGACCAAAAAGGGCTTTTATAAACTTTTATTACAGGTGTTTTTAAATAGGTTTTAAACAAAAATATTTACCCCAAAACCCTACACACTGTACCACACACACCTACACACTGTACACACACACCTACACACTGTACAACACACACCTACACACTGTACATCACACACCTACACACTGTACAACACACACCTACACACTGTACACACACACCTACACACTGTACAACACACACCTACACACTGTACAACACACACCTACACACTGTACAACACACACCTACACACTGTACACACACACCTACACACTGTACCACACACACCTACACACTGTACATCACACACCTACACACTGTACAACACACACCTACACACTGTACACACACACCTACACACTGTACTCACACACCTACACACTGTACAACACACCTACACACTGTACATCACACACCTACACACTGTACAACACACACCTACACACTGTACCACACATACCTACACACTGTACAACACCACCTACACACTGTACCACACACACCTAACACTGTACAACACACACCTACACACTGTACTTCACACACCTACACACTGTACAACACACACCTACACACTGTACCACACACCTACACACTGTACAACACACACCTACACACTGTACACACACACCTACACCTGTACCACACTACTACACACTGTACACACACACCTACACACTGTACCCTGTACAACACACAGCTACACACTGTACATCACACACACCTACACACTGTACAACACAGCTACACACTGTACATCACACACACCTACACACTGTACAACACACACCTACACACTGTACATCACACACCTACACACTGTACAACACACACCTACACACTGTACATCACACACCTACACACTGTACAACACACACACCTACACACTGTACAACACACACGTACACACTGTACACACACACTACACACTGTACAACACACACCTACACACTGTACTTCACACACCTACACACTGTACAACACACACCTACACACTGTACTTCACACACCTACACACTGTACAACACACACCTACACACTGTACACACACACCTACACACTGTACCAACATACCTACACACTGTACCACACACACCTACACACTGTACAACACACACCTACACACTGTACCACACATACCTACACACTGTACAACACACACCTACACACTGTACCCTGTACAACACACAGCTACACACTGTACATCACACACACCTACACACTGTACAACACACAGCTACACACTGTACATCACACACCTACACACTGTACAACACACACCTACACACTGTACCACACACACCTACACACTGTACCACACACACCTACACACTGTACCACACACACCTACACACTGTACCACACACACCTACACACTGTACATCACACACCTACACACTGTACCACACACACCTACACACTGTACCACACACCTACACACTGTACACACACACCTACACACTGTACACACACACCTACACACTGTACATCACACACCTACACACTGTACAACACACACCTACACACTGTACACACACACCTACACACTGTACATCACACACCTACACACTGTACAACACACACCTACACACTGTACCACACACACCTACACACTGTACCACACACACCTAACACTGTACAACACACACCTACACACTGTACTTCACACACCTACACACTGTACAACACACACCTACACACTGTACTTCACACACCTACACACTGTACAACACACACCTACACACTGTACAACACACACCTACACACTGTACCACACTACACACTGTACAACACACACCTACACACTGTACCACACATACCTACACACTGTACAACACACACCTACACACTGTACCCTGTACACACAGCTACACACTGTACATCACACACACCTACACACTGTACAACATACAGCTACACACTGTACATCACACACACCTACACACTGTACAACACACACCTACACACTGTACATCACACACACCTACACACTGTACAACACACACCTACACACTGTACAACACACACCTACACACTGTACCACACACACCTACACACTGTACAACACACACCTACACACTGTACTTCACACACCTACACACTGTACAACACACACCTACACACTGTACTTCACACACCTACACACTGTACAACACACACCTACACACTGTACAACACACACCTACACACTGTACCACACATACCTACACACTGTACCACACACACCTACACACTGTACAACACACACCTACACACTGTACCACACATACCTACACACTGTACAACACACACCTACACACTGTACCCTGTACAACACACAGCTACACACTGTACATCACACACACCTACACACTGTACAACACACAGCTACACACTGTACATCACACACCTACACACTGTACCACACACACCTACACACTGTACCACACACACCTACACACTGTACACACACACCTACACACTGTACCACACACCTACACACTGTACCACACACCTACACACTGTACCACACACCTACACACTGTACACACACACCTACACACTGTACACACACACCTACACACTGTACCACACACACCTACACACTGTACCACACACCTACACACTGTACCACACACCTACACACTGTACCACACACACCTACACACTGTACTCACACACCTACACACTGTACACACACACCTACACACTGTACCACACACACCTACACACTGTACCACACACACCTACACACTGTACAACACACACCTACACACTGTACCACACGCACCTACACACTGTACATCACACACCTACACACTGTACAACACGCACCTACACACTGTTCCACACACACCTACACACTGTACAACACACACCTACTGCTCCTAAAGCATCATCAGGCTCCAGCCGTTGTGTATTTTATTTTGTGAAGCACTAAATGTTTTTAGAAAAGACTCTTTGCTTGTAGATATCTACTAAACTAAAGCCAACACAGAGAGTAATGTAGGCCTGTTCTACAGAGTGATATATATGATACACACTGCTCTGCTTTCTGCACGGACCTCACAGCTGTTCTCACTGGAAACATTGCGTCGCGATTCAAGCAGTTAATAAAATAATATCCAGCAGTTTGCAGAGCTGTCATCGGCTGAGATCAGTCTGGCTGTGCGTCACGACTCTTTTAAACATCACTGCTGCCGGAAATACATCTGTGGAGGATCTGCGGAGGATACATCAGTGTATCCTTGGTTATAGCTACTCCAGAGAGCCTCCTCTCTCCTCTCCTCTCTCTCTCCTCTCTCCTCTCCTCTCTCCTCGGTTATAGCTACTCCAGAGAGCCTCCTCTCTCCTCTCTCCTCTACATCAGTGCGTCCTCGGTTATAGCTACTCCAGAGAGCCTCCTCTCTCCTCTCCTCTCTCCTCTCCTCTCTCTCTCCTCTCTCCTCTCCTCTCTCCTCGGTTATAGATCCTCCAGAGAGCCTCCTCTCTCTACATCAGTGCGTCCTCGGTTATAGCGACTCCAGAGAGCCTCCTCTCTCCTCTCCTCTCCTCTACATCAGTGCATCCTCGGTTATAGCTACTCCAGAGAGCCTCCTCTCTCCTCTACATCAGTGTATCCTCGGTTATAGCGACTCCAGAGAGCCTCCTCTCTCCTCTACATCAGTGTATCCTCGGTTATAGCGACTCCAGAGAGCCTCCTCTCTCCTCTACATCAGTGCATCCTCCGTTATAGCGACTCCAGAGAGCCTCCTCTCTCCTCTCCTCTACATCAGTGTATCCTCGGTTATAGCTACTCCAGAGAGCCTCCTCTCTCCTCTACATCAGTGTATCCTCGGTTATAGCTACTCCAGAGAGCCTCCTCTCTCCTCTCTCCTCTACATCAGTGCATCCTCGGTTATAGCTACTCCAGAGAGCGTCCTCTCTCCTCTCTCTCTCCTCTCCTCTCTCCTCAGTTATAGATCCTCCAGAGAGCCTCCTCTCTCCTCTACATCAGTGTATCCTCGGTTATAGCTACTCCAGAGAGCCTCCTCTCTCCTCTACATCAGTGCATCCTCCGTTATAGCGACTCCAGAGAGCCTCCTCTCTCCTCTACATCAGTGTATCCTCGGTTATAGCTACTCCAGAGAGACTCCTCTCTCCTCTACATCAGTGTATCCTCGGTTATAGCGACTCCAGAGAGCCTCCTCCCTCCTCTACATCAGTGTATCCTCGGTTATAGCTACTCCAGAGAGCCTCCTCTCTCCTCTACATCAGTGCATCCTCCGTTATAGCGACTCCAGAGAGCCTCCTCTCTCCTCTACATCAGTGTATCCTCGGTTATAGCTACTCCAGAGAGCCTCCTCTCTCCTCTCTCCTCTACATCAGTGCATCCTCGGTTATAGCTACTCCAGAGAGCCTCCTCTCTCCTCTCTCCTCTACATCAGTGCATCCTCGGTTATAGCTACTCCAGAGAGCCTCCTCTCTCCTCTCTCCTCTACATCAGTGCATCCTCGGTTATAGCGACTCCAGAGAGCCTCCTCTCTCCTCTCTCTTCTCCTCTCTCCTCTCCTCTCTCCTCTCCTCTCTGAAATCCATTTCCGGGTCACTACCGGGGAAGTCGAGGAGTCAAGGAGTCAAGGAGGCGGAAATTAAATAAATGGGAAACGTTCAGACAGACAGACAGACAGACAGACGTTTGCTGATGTTTTTATTGATAGTTGTTAACATGGCAGATTAATGAGGCTCACAAGTATCAACAGAAACATTAATTAAAACTGCGGTCAGAGGCTTCGCGCAGTGATGAGCGGGCCCTCGCCTCTTTGCGCCTGTCGGGGCGGGCTCACCGGTCGCCCCAGTAGTGGGAGTACAGTAGGGTTAGTGGGAGTACAGTAGGGTTAGTGGGAGTACAGTAGGGTTAGTGTGAGTACAGTAGGGTTAGTGTGAGTACAGTAGGGTTAGTGGGAGTACAGCAGGGTTAGTGAGAGTACAGCAGGGTTTGTGGGAGTACAGCCGGGTTAGTGGGAGTACAGCGGGGTTAGTGGGAGTACAGCGGGGTTAGTGGGAGTACAGCGGGGTTTAGTGGGAATACAGCACGGTTAGTGGGAGTACAGCAGGGTTAGTGGGGGTACAGTAGGGTTAGTGGGGGTACAGTAGGGTTAGTGGAGTACAGTAGGGTTAGTGTGAGTACAGTAGGGTTTGTGAGAGTACAGCAGGGTTTGTGAGAGTACAGCAGGGTTAGTGGGAGTACAGCAGGTTTAGTGGGAATACAGCACGGTTAGTGGGAGTACAGCAGGGTTAGTGGGGGTACAGCAGGGTTAGTGGGAGTACAGTAGGGTTAGTGGGAGTACAGCAGGGTTAGTGGGGGTACAGCAGGGTTAGTGGGAGTACAGTAGGGTTAGTGGGAGTACAGTAGGGTTAGTGGGGGTACAGCAGGGTTAGTGGGGGTACAGTAGGGTTAGTGGGAGTACAGTAGGGTTAGTGGGGGTACAGTAGGGTTAGTGGGGGTACAGCAGGGTTAGTGGGGGTACAGTAGGGTTAGTGGGGGTACAGCAGGGTTAGTGGGGGTACAGTAGGGTTAGTGGGAGTACAGCAGGGTTAGTGGGGGTACAGTAGGGTTAGTGGGAGTACAGCAGGGTTAGTGGGGGTACAGTATGGTTAGTGGGGGTACAGTAGGGTTAGTGGGAGTACAGTAGGGTTAGTGGGGGTACAGTAGGGTTAGTGGGGGTACAGAAGGGTTAGTGGGGGTACAGTAGGGTTAGTGGGGGTACAGTAGGGTTAGTGGGGTACAGCAGGGTTAGTGGGGGTACAGTAGGGTTAGTGGGAGTACAGCAGGGTTAGTGGGGGTACAGTAGGGTTAGTGGGAGTACAGTAGGGTTAGTGGGGGTACAGTAGGGTTAGTGGGAGTACAGCAGGGTTAGTGGGGGTACAGCAGGGTTAGTGGGGGTACAGTAGGGTTAGTGGGAGTACAGCAGGGTTAGTGGGGGTACAGTAGGGTTAGTGGGAGTACAGTAGGGTTAGTGGGAGTACAGTAGGGTTAGTGGGGGTACAGTAGGGTTAGTGGGGGTACAGCAGGGTTAGTGGGGGTACAGCAGGGTTAGTGGGGGTACAGCAGGGTTAGTGGGGGTACAGTAGGGTTAGTGGGAGTACAGCAGGGTTAGTGGGGTACAGTAGGGTTAGTGGGAGTACAGTAGGGTTAGTGGGGGTACAGTAGGGTTAGTGGGAGTACAGCAGGGTTAGTGGGGGTACAGCAGGGTTAGTGGGAGTACAGCAGGGTTAGTGGGAGTACAGCAGGGTTAGTGGGAGTACAGCAGTGTATCTTTACACTGTAACAGTCGGACACAGATTCTTGGTTAATAATAAGCTAATAGAAAACACACAACCTGCTGCAGAATGGTTATTACTGTTGGAATATAAAACCATAGGAAGAACCAGCCTCCATCTTTAATAAATATATATATATTTCTTTACATTTCATCAGAGTCATGTGTGTGTGTGTGTGTGTGTGGGTGTGTGTGTGTGTGTGTGTGTGTGTGTGTGTGTGTGTGTGTGTGTGTGTGTGTGTGGGGGTGGGGGTGTGTATGGGGGTGGGGGTGTGGGTGTGTGTTGATGCGCCGGGCAGACAGGCGGGTCTCAATTTGTGTGTTTATTTCTTCGCTGCCTTCTTCTGTCGGTCCAGAAACTTTTGTCGTCTGTCAGGAGGAATCTCATCCAAACTGATCCCATGGTTACTGGCTCTGAGAGATAGACAGGTGAGAGACAGACAGGTAGACAGACAGACAGGTGAGATACAGGCAGGATCTAACCACACCAGAGGTCATGGGACTCACAGAGATCACCTCCAAGATGTTTTGGTTCAGAGTAACTGATTACTTTGGACCACTGTGTGTGTGTGTGTGTGTGTGTGTGTGTGTGTGTATGTGTGTGTGTGGTGGTGTGTGTGTGTGTGTGTGTGTGTGTGTGTGTGTGTGTGTGTGTGTGTGTTGTGTGTGTGTGTGTGTGTGTGTGTGTGTGTGTGTGTGTGTGTGTTTCTACCTCCAATGAGGTCTGGAGGAACAGGAAGTGGTTTATCGAAACCATCTCGACCCATCAGCCAGTACGTGTCCACCGTGCCTTCACCTGCACAAACACACATTTGGTATGAGAGTAAAAACCCTGACATGTGGAATCAGCTTCCAGTTTGCGTTCGGGCGGCAGACAGCCTAGCCGTTTTTAAGAGTCTTAAGAACCTTCCTTTTTGATAAAGCTTATAGTTGATAAAATAATCTAATAAGAGTGCATTGACGTAGACACGTTGTGCCTCTTCACCTATACATTTTAGTTCTTACTCTTTTTCCTTACTGATGGTATGTAATTTGGTTGTGTGTGTAGACGGTGGAAGCAGGAGAGGCATATACGTGCCTTGATCCCTGCCGAGTCGACGCACAACTGTTGATGGTGTCAGTGCCAACAAAACTTTTTAGGAGCAATGTGCTCATGTATAGATGTGGCGCATACATCTCAATTCCTACTCTTATCCCTCAACCTATCCTCAAGGGAGTGCATGTACGTAGACACGTTGTGCCTCTCCACCTCTGTTCCTTACTTCTTACTTGCTACCCCTTTCCCTCAACCTATCCTAAGGTAGTGCATGTAGCGTAGACACGTTGTGCTCTCCACCTCTGTTCCTACTTCTTACTTGCTACCCTTTCCTCAAACCTATCCTAAGGGAGTGCATGTACGTAGACACATTGTGCCTCTCCACCTCTGTTCCTTACTTCTTAGACTGTCGGGGGACACCTTACTTCTTCCTTCTGTCTGTCTGTACTC
>JASDAP010000052.1:25000-65000 GCA_031216635.1 Dissostichus eleginoides
GGCAGCATGGCAGAGGGCGGGGCTAAAGGGGCCGATGTAAGCGTGTCCATAACCCTCCATGTCCCCGAGTTCTGTCAGTGCTGGAAAAATCAAGAGGAAAAGAGTTAATCAGGAAACTGAGAATACATTTGAGAAATTATTAAAAACAGAATGACTGACACAGACAGGCTCTGATTGGTGGATAACTCAGACAGGCTCTGATTGGTGGATAACTCAGACAGGCTCTGATTGGTGGATAACTCAGACAGGCTCTGTTGGTGACCGAACCTTTGGAGGCGGAGCAGTCCTCGTCCAATAGCTTCACGTCGTACCAGTAGCCTCTGCTCAGCCCGGTGTCACTCCGTAACCGTGACAATGCCAGGTTGGCAGCCGCCGTCGGCATGGCGCGGGAGAAAAGGGGGTCACATGACCATGGTCCAATCAGAGCCAGCTTAAAGGTCGCCGTCCACACCTCTGTGGAGCATAGCAACCATAGACATGCTCCTAGCAACCACCGGGGACGCTGCATCCTGGTTCCTGTGGAGACAAAACAAATATTATTAACAGGACCTCTAATCCTGACTCACTGTGATGACATCACTTCCTGGAACTCTAACAGAATTATCCGAGAGAGAACAGACTGTCAGCCAGGACCCTGAACGCACCACCTTTAAACCTGACTCACTGTGAAGACATCACTTCCTGGGACTCTAACAGAATTATCCGAGAGAGAACAGACTGTCAGCCAGGACCCTGAACGCACCACCTTTAAACCTGACTCACTGTGAAGACATCACTTCCTGGGACTCTAACAGAATTATCCGAGAGAGAACAGACTGTCAGCCAGGACCCTGAACGCACCACCTTTAAACCTGACTCACTGTGAAGACATCACTTCCTGGGACTCTAAAATAATTATCCGAGTGAGAACTGAGGCCGTTTCTCAATGTCGAGTAAAGCTGATCCAGAGCCACTATTTCAAGCATACTACGTCGTCGAGTGGCGCCGAATCACTGTTTAAATGCCCAGCATACATGTGCTACCAGGCAAGCCTCCTCGACATTGAGAAACGGCCAGACTGTCAGCCAGGACCCTGAATGCACCACCTTTAAACCTGACTCACTGTGAGGACATCACTTCCTGGAACTCTAACAGAGGCCCAATCCCAAACCGCCCCCTACACCCTACCCCTACACACTACCCCTCCGTTTGCGCGTTCGCGCGGAGGGTCCGCCACATTAAGTGCTGTTCCAAACCAACGAGTGTGGAGCGGTGTGGAGGGGGAGTGGGCTATCAAGCCCTCAAACAGCGAGTCTGCAGCGGTGCTGACTGGAAACCGGTCTCTACCTGACCGGTCTCTACCTGACCCGGTCTCTACCTGACCGGTCTCTACCTGACCCGGTCTCTACCTGACCGGTCTCTACCTGACCCGGTCTCTACCTGACCCGGTCTCTACCTGAACGGTCTCTACCTGACCGGTCTCTACCTGACCGGTCTCTACCTGACCGGTCTCCACGCTGTGTGTGTCCGTCAGGAAACACGCTGTTTACAAGTAGTTCCAGCAAACATCCACTGATAAACTGCGATGTTAACAACCTCATGATAACCTCATATGTTTTTAACTCAGGATCATACCTGTGGTTAGTCTAGAAAAAGGTAAATGTGTGCATTTTATTATAAAGTTGTGTATATTTACAGACTGTTGCAAAAACTAAGAAGCTTATAAACATCAGGTTTAAAACTAAAAGAGCTTTACAAAAAAGTAACACAATTAAAGATGTTTGGAGTTTTATTTGAGATCTTAATTTAAATGTTTGGTCTAAGAGATGCTGATTTGAAACCGTTGTTACATACAGTTACGGCATTTCCTGTTTCTGCCGGAGAGAGGGGAGTTTGTCCCAAAGCTTGCTGCTGTGTTTACTCCCTCCATCTGACAGGAGGAGCCTCGTTGAGCTGCGAGTGTCACTCCACAGAGTTCACTCCGTCACGGAGGGGGAGTGTGTAGGGGTAGGGTGTAGGGCGTGGTTTGGGATTGGGCCAGAATTATCCGAGAGAGAACAGACTGTCATCCAGGACCATGAACGCACCACCTTTAAACCTGACTCACTGTGAAGACATCACTTCCTGGGACTCTAACAGAATTATCCGAGAGAAAACAGACTGTCATGGGTGACAGTGGGCTCTCTCATAGCCCACATTATGGGCTATGAAACTATTTAAAGACTGGCTGATTGAAAAAACAGAACCAACAGAGTTTGACAGCTATGGAGCAGAAACCCTCAACACGCAGCTGCGGTCCTTTTACGCAACGGTCCAGACCTCAAACGGCAAAACCTATTCAGTTGCCAGTTACTTGGGCATTAGGGCAGGGATATCAAGAAACTGGGCAGGTTTGACATCATGACAATGCGATACTTTAAAGCAAGCAACGATGTTTTCACATCTGTTGTAGAAAAGCTCCGCAAGAACGGGAAAGTAGTCAGCCAGCACCACCCGCCTATCTCAGCTGCGGATTTGCGGCTGCTCAGGGCTTGACAGGCGCTGTCTGTGGACACAGCCGGCGGACTGGTCCGGAAAGTGTGGATGGATGTCCAGCTGCATCTTGCCAGACGAGGCAGAGAGGGAAATCGACATTTGAATCAAAGCTCTTTTATTTTGAAACTTGATGATCACGGATGCGAATATATATCTCTTGCCCACAACGCCGATACCAAAAATCATAAAGATCCAAAAGACACGAATAAAGAGAATGACAGAGGTTTTATTTTCACCGAGCCTGAAAACCAAAATTGCCCCATTGGTCGCTGAACATTATGCCTTACATATTACATGGTGACATCACCAATCTGAGGGTCAATATTACATGGTGACATCACCAATCTATTAGTCAATATTACATGGTGACATCACCAATCTGAGGGTCAATATTACATGGTGACATCACCAATCTGAGAGTCAATATTACATGGTGACATCACCAATCTGAGGGTCAATATTACAAGGTGACATCACCAATCTGAGGGTCAATATTACATGGTGATATCACCAATCTATTAGTCAATGTTACATGGTGACATCACCAATCTGAGGGTCAATATTACCTGGTGACATCACCAATCTATTAGTCAATATTACATGGTGACATCACCAATCTATTAGTCAATATTACATGGTGATATCACCAATCTATTAGTCAATATTACATGGTGACATCACCAATCTGAGAGTCAATATTACATGGTGACATCACCAATCTGAGGGTCAATATTACCTGGTGACATCACCAATCTGAGGATCAATATTACATGGTGACATCACCAATCTGAGAGTCAATATTACATGGTGACATCACCAATCTATTAGTCAATATTACATGGTGACATCACCAATCTATTAGTCAATATTACCTGGTGACATCACCAATCTATTAGTCAATATTACATGGTGACATCATCAATCTATTAGTCAACATTACATGGTGACATCACCAATCTGAGAGTCAATATTACCTTGTGACATCACCAATCTGAGGGTCAATATTACCTGGTGACATCACCAATCTATTCATCAATATGACATGGTGACATCACCAATCTATTAATCAATATTACATGGTGACATCACCAATCTATTAGTCAATATTACATGGTGACATCACCAATCTATTAGTCAATATTACATGGTGACATCACCAATCTATTAGTCAATATTACCTTGTGACATCACCAATCTATTAGTCAATATTACATGGTGACATCACCAATCTATTAGTCAATATTACATGGTGACATCACCAATCTATTAGTCAATATTACCTTGTGACATCATCAATCTATTAGTCAATATTACATGGTGACATCACCAATCTGAGAGTCAATATTACCTTGTGACATCACTAATCTGAGGGTCAATATTACCTGGTGACATCACCAATCTATTAGTCAATATTACATGGTGACATCACCAATCTATTAGTCAATATTACATGGTGACATCACCAATCTATTAGTCAATATTACATGGTGACATCACCAATCTATTAGTCAATATTACCTTGTGACATCATCAATCTATTAGTCAATATTACATGGTGACATCACCAATCTGAGAGTCAATATTACCTTGTGACATCACCAATCTATTAGTCAATATTACATGGTGACATCACCAATCTGAGAGTCAATATTACCTTGTGACATCACCAATCTGAGGGTCAATATTACCTGGTGACATCAACAATCTATTCGTCAATATGACATGGTGACATCACCAATCTATTAATCAATATTACCTTGTGACATCACCAATCTATTAGTCAATATTACATGGTGACATCATCAATCTATTAGTCAATATGACATGGTGACGTCACCAATCTATAGTCAATATTACATGGTGACATCATCAATCTATTAGTCAATATTACATGGTGACATCACCAATCTATTATTCAATATTACATGGTGACATCACCAATCTATTAGTCAATATTACATGGTGAAATCACCAATCTATTATTCAATATTACATGGTGACATCATCAATCTATTAGTCAATATGACATGGTGACGTCACCAATCTATTATTCAATATTACATGGTGACATCATCAATCTATTAGTCAATATTACATGGTGACATCATCAATCTATTAGTCAATATTACATGGTGACATCACCAATCTATTAGTCAATATTACATGGTGACATCATCAATCTATTAGTCAGTATTACATGGTGACATCATCAATCTATTAGTCAATATTACATGGTGACATTACCAATCTGAGAGTCAATATTACATGGTGACATCACCAATCTATTAGTCAATATTACATGGTGACATCACCAATCTATTAGTCAATATGACATGGTGACATCACCAATATATTAGTCAATATTACATGGTGACATCACCAATCTATTAGTCAATATTACCTTGTGACATCACCAATCTATTAGTCAATATTACCTTGTGACATCACCAATCTATTAGTCAATATTACCTTGTGACATCACCAATCTATTAGTCAATATTACATGGTGACATCACCAATCTATTAGTCAATATGAAATGGTGACATCATCAATCTATTAGTCAGTATTACATGCTGACATCAGCAATCTATTAGTCAATATTAGAAGGTGACATCATCAATCTATTAGTCAATATTACATGGTGACATCATCAATCTATTAGTCAATATTACATGGTGACATCACCAATCTATTAGTCATAATTACATGGTGACATCACCAATCTGAGAGTCAATATTACCTTGTGACATCACCAATCTGAGGGACATATGACCTGGTGACATCACCAATCTATTAGTCAATATTACATGGTGACATCACCAATCTATTAGTCAATATTACATGGTGACATCACCAATCTATTAGTCAATATTACATGGTGACATCACCAATCTATTATTCAATATTACATGGTGACATCACCAATCTATTAGTCAATATTACATGGTGACATCATCAATCTATTAGTCAATATTACATGGTGACATCATCAATCTATTAGTCAATATTACATGGTGACATTACCAATCTGAGAGTCAATATTACATGGTGACATCATCAATCTATTAGTCATTATTACATGGTGACATCATCAATCTATTAGTCAATATTACATGGTGACATCACCAATCTGAGAGTCAATATTACCTTGTGACATCACCAATCTGAGGGTCAATATTACCTGGTGACATCACCAATCTATTAGTCATTATTACATGGTGACATCACCAATCTATTATTCAATATTACATGGTGACATCACCAATCTATTAGTCAATATTACATGGTGACATCACCAATCTATTAGTCAATATTACATGGTGACATCATCAATCTATTAGTCAATATTACATGGTGACATCACCAATCTATTAGTCAATATTACATGGTGACATCACCAATCTATTAGTCAATATTACATGGTGACATCATCAATCTATTAGTCAATATGACATGGTGACATCATCAATCTATTAGTCAATATGACATGGTGACATCATCAATCTATTAGTCAATATTACATGGTGACATCATCAATCTATTAGTCAATATGACATGGTGACATCATCAATCTATTAGTCAATATTACATGGTGACATCACCAATCTATTAGTCAATATTACATGGTGACATCACCAATCTATTAGTCAATATTACATGGTGACATCACCAATCTGAGAGTCAATGCTACCTTGTGACATCACCAATCTATTATTCAATATTACATGGTGACATCACCAATCTATTAGTCAATATTACATGGTGACATCACCAATCTATTAGTCAATATTACCTTGTGACATCATCAATCTATTAGTCAATATTACATGGTGACATCACCACTCTATTATTCAATATTACATGGCGAAATCACCAATCTATTATTCAATATTACATGGTGACATCACCAATCTATTATTCAATATTACATGGCGAAATCACCAATCTATTATTCAATATTACATGGTGACATCACCAATCTGAGAGTCAATATTACATGGTGACATTACCAATCTGAGAGTCAATATTACATGGTGACATCACCAATCTATTAGTCAATATTACATGGTGACATCACCAATCTATTAGTCAATATGACATGGTGACATCACCAATATATTAGTCAATATTACATGGTGACATCACCAATCTATTATTCAATATTACATGGTGACATCACCAATCTATTAGTCAATATTACATGGTGACATCACCAATCTATTAGTCAATATTACATGGTGACATCATCAATCTATTAGTCAATATGACATGGTGACATCATCAATCTATTAGTCAATATTACCTTGTGACATCACCAATCTATTAGTCAATATTACATGGTGACATCACCAATCTATTAGTCAATATGAAATGGTGACATCATCAATCTATTAGTCAATATTACATGCTGACATCAGCAATCTATTAGTCAATATTACATGGTGACATCACCAATCTATTAGTCAATATTACATGCTGACATCACCAATCTATTAGTCAATATTACATGGTGACATCACCAATCTATTAGTCAATATTACATGCTGACATCAGCAATCTATTAGTCAGTATTACATGGTGACATCACCAATCTATTAGTCAATATTACATGGTGACATCACCAATCTGAGAGTCAATATTACCTTGTGACATCACCAATCTGAGGGACAATATGACCTGGTGACATCACCAATCTATTATTCAATATTACATGGTGACATCATCAATCTATTATTCAATATTACATGGTGACATCACCAATCTATTAGTCAATATTACATGGTGACATCACCACTCTATTATTCAATATTACATGGTGACATCACCAATCTATTAGTCAATATTACATGGTGACATCATCAATCTATTAGTCAATATTACATGGTGACATCATCAATCTATTAGTCAATATTACATGGTGACATCACCAATCTGAGAATCAATATTACATGGTGACATCATCAATCTATTCGTCAATATTACATGGTGACATCACCAATCTATTAGTCAATATTACATGGTGACATCACCAATCTATTAGTCAATATTACATGGTGACATCACCAATCTATTAGTCAATATTACATGGTGACATCACCAATCTATTAGTCAATATTACCTTGTGACATCATCAATCTATTAGTCAATATTACATGGTGACATCACCAATCAATTAGTCAATATTACATGGTGACATCATCAATCTATTAGTCAATATTACATGGTGACATCACCAATCAATTAGTCAATATTACATGGTGCCATCATCAATCTATTAGTCAATATTACATGGTGACATCATCAATCTATTAGTCAATATTACATGGTGCCATCATCAATCTATTATTCATTATTACATGGCTTAGTTGAATACTCTATTCTGATTGGTCAATTCAGAACACGTGACACGTTGTTAATCCAGAACAGACAGACCGCTGTCAAGGACTTATTGACCGTTGTTAAGGACGCTTACAAAGAAGTTCGGTCGATTTAATATAATAATTAATATAATATTGATCCGTAGATTGGTGACATCACCAATCTACGGATCAATATTACTGGTGACATCACCAATCTATTAGTCAACATTACATGGTGACATCACCAATCTGAGAATCAATATTACATGGTGACATCATCAATCTATTAGTCAGTATTACATGGTGACATCATCAATCTATTAGTCAATATTACATGGTGACATCACCAATCTGAGAATCAATATTACATGGTGACATCACCAATCTATTAGTCAATATTACATGGTGACATCACCAATCTGAGAATCAATATTACATGGTGACATCACCAATCTATTAGTCAATATTACATGGTGACATCACCAATCTATTAGTCAATATTACATGGTGACATCACCAATCTATTAGTCAATATTACATGGTGACATCACCAATCTATTAGTCAATATTACATGGTGACATCACCAATCTGAGAATCAATATTACATGGTGACATCACCAATCTGAGAATCAATATTACATGGTGACATCACCAATCTGAGGGTCAATATTACATGGTGACATCACCAATCTACGGATCAATATTACTGGTGACATCACCAATCCGAACAACGTTCCCTGGTACACCTCCAAACATAAGGAGATGACTTGATGGCAGATCTCAGCTGTTCTTAAGGTGTGTTGTTCTTTCATGACTTTTCGTTTGGATCTTCATCTTAAATATGGAAAGGTGTCGTTAGGTTCGGGGACCTCTGGAACATCAGTTTGTCTAATAGATCCCATGTTGTAAATAACAACCGTTTGCCCTGGATCTGGAGTTAAAGGATCAGACATTTTGAAGGACACTTATCACTTCATCGTGTCCACTTTAGTTTGCGTGGACTACTGTGATCTTAATGAATAATGATCAGCTGGTCCTGATAGATGACACTAACTATAAAACATACATTAGCATTTAGCTATGAAGGCTTTTTCCTAGTGTTTCTTTCTTCAGTCAGTAGTCCTGTACCTTTGTCAGGTTAGGGTTAACACACACACACACACACACACACACACACAACCTACCTTGGTCTCACAGACTCATCTGTCAACAGAAACCCTGAATAATTTGGTTGAAAGAGAGAAATCCTCTGAAGGCGAGCAGCAGAAAGAGCTGATGTCGGTCAGAGAGACGAGAGGATTTACTTTAATCTCATTTAGAGTTCAGAGGAACCGGCTGTGTGTGTGTGTGTGTGTGTGTGTGAGTGTGTGTGTGTGTGTGTGTGAGTGTGTGTGTGTGTGTGTGTGTGTGTGTGTGTGCGTGTGTGTGTCTGTGTGTGTGTGTGTGTGTGTGTGTGTGTGAGTGTGTGTGTGTGTGTGTGAGTGTGTGTGTGTGTGTGTGAGTGTGTGTGTGTGTGCGTGTGTGTGTTCTAACCAGTTGAATCTCTGGCCATTTTTTAGGATTAAAGTTTTCCTCATCAAATATAAAATAACTGACATGACAATATAAAACGAAATACCACTTTTACCCAAACTAAATCTAGCAAACTATAACATTTAACACGTTAGCATAGCGGTGTTCCTGCAGTGTGTCAGTGTTAGCATTAGCTTTGTTCCTGCAGTGTGTCAGTGTTAGCATTAGCTTTGTTCCTGCAGTGTGTCAGTGTTAGCATTAGCTTTGTTCCTGCAGTGTGTCAGTGTTAGCATTAGCTTTGTTCCTGCACTGTGTCAGTGTTAGCGATAGCGATGTTCCTGCAGTGTGTCAGTGTTAGCGATAGCGATGTTCCTGCAGTGTGTCAGTGTTAGCATTAGCTTTGTTCCTGCAGTGTGTCAGAGTTAGCATTAGCTTTGTTCCTGCAGTGTGTCAGTGTTAGCATTAGCTTTGTTCCTGCAGTGTGTCAGTGTTAGCATTAGCTTTGTTCCTGCAGTGTGTCAGTGTTAGCATTAGCTTTGTTCCTGCAGTGTGTCAGTGTTAGCATTAGCTTTGTTCCTGCAGTGTGTCAGTGTTAGCATTAGCTTTGTTCCTGCAGTGTGTCAGTGTTAGCATTAGCTTTGTTCCTGCAGTGTGTCAGTGTTAGCATTAGCTTTGTTCCTGCACTGTGTCAGTGTTAGCGATAGCGATGTTCCTGCAGTGTGTCAGTGTTAGCGATAGCGATGTTCCTGCAGTGTGTCAGTGTTAGCATTAGCTTTGTTCCTGCAGTGTGTCAGAGTTAGCATTAGCTTTGTTCCTGCAGTGTGTCAGTGTTAGCATTAGCTTTGTTCCTGCAGTGTGTCAGTGTTAGCATTAGCTTTGTTCCTGCAGTGTGTCAGTGTTAGCGATAGCGGTGTTCCTGCTTGGTGCTGATCTGATCATCTGATGTGGATTAGCTCGATTTAGGGTCAGAGGTCGCAGCTGGTCTGCAGCCAGGAATAGAGGCAGGATTACAGAGAGCTGCTAACCAACAGTGGGGGTGAGTGGGGGTAGTTATTAACCATCAGAGGGGGTAGTTATCACCATCAGAGGGGGTAGTTATCTCCATCAGAGGGGGTAGTTATCTCCATCAGAGGGGGTAGTTATCTCCATCAGAGGGGGTAGTTATTAACCATCAGAGGGGGTAGTTATCACCATCAGAGGGGGTAGTTATCACATCAGAGGGGTAGTTATCTCCATCAGAGGGGGTAGTTATCACCATCAGAGGGGTAGTTATCTCCATCAAGGGGGTAGTTATCTCCATCAGAGGGGGTAGTTATCACCATCAGAGGGGTAGTTATCTCCATCAGAGGGGTAGTTATCTCCATCAGAGGGGGTAGTTTTAACCATCAGAGGGGGTAGTTATCACCATCAGAGGGGGTAGTTATCTCCATCAGAGGGGGTAGTTATTAACCATCAGAGGGGGTAGTTATCACCATCAGAGGGGGTAGTTATCTCCATCAGAGGGGGTAGTTATCACCATCAGAGGGGGTAGTTATCTCCATCAGGGGTAGTTATCTCCATCAGGGGGTAGTTATCACCATCAGAGGGGGTAGTTATCTCCATCAGAGGGGGTAGTTATCACCATCAGAGGGGGTAGTTATCACCATCAGAGGGGGTAGTTATCTCCATCAGAGGGGGTAGTTATTAACCATCAGAGGCGGTAGTTATCTCCATCAGAGGGGGTAGTTATCTCCATCAGAGGGGTAGTTATCTCCATCAGAGGGGTAGTTATCTCCATCAGAGGGGGGGGGTAGTTATCTCCATCAGGGGGTAGTTATCTCCATCAGAGGGGGGGGGTAGTTATCACCATCAGAGGGTAGGTTTATTAACCATCAGAGGGGGTAGTTTCTCCATCAGAGGGGGTAGTTATCTCCATCAGAGGGGGTAGTTATTCACCATCAGAGGGGGTAGTTATTAACCATCAGAGGGTAGTTATCTCCATCAGAGGGTAGTTATTAACCATCAGAGGGGGTAGTTATCTCCATCAGAGGGGGTAGTTATTAACCATCAGAGGGGGTAGTTATCTCCATCAGAGGGGTAGTTATCTCCATCAGAGGGGGGGGTAGTTATCTCCATCAGAGGGGGTAGTTATTAACCATCAGAGGGGGTAGTTATCTCCATCAGAGGGGTAGTTATTAACCATCAGAGGGGTAGTTATCTCCATCAGAGGGGGTAGTTATCTCCATCAGAGGGGGGGGTAGTTATCTCCATCAGAGGGGGGGGGGGTAGTTATCTCCATCAGAGGGGGGGGGTAGTTTATCACCATCAGAGGGGGGGGGGTAGTTATCTCCATCAGAGGGGGGGGGGGGGGGTAGTTATCTCCATCAGAGGGGGGGGGTAGTTATCACCATCAGAGGGGGGGGTAGTTATCTCCATCAGAGGGGGGGGGGGGGGGGTAGTTATCTCCATCAGAGGGGGGGGGAGTTATCACCATCAGAGGGGGGGGTAGTTATCTCCATCAGAGGGGGTAGGGGTAGGGGGGGGGGGGTAGTTAGTGTTTGTGTATAACAGAAGACAGAAACAGAAATGAGAAACAGAAAACTTTATTTACAAGAAACATTTACAATCCAGTCTGATCACAAACTATCTCTATATTTATACAGTTTGATGTTCTTCTAATCCACACACACACACACACACACACACACACACACACACACACACACACACACACACACACAACACACACACACCACACACACACACACACACACACACACACACACACACACACACACACACACACACACACACACACACACACACACACACACACACACACACACACACACACACACACACACACTTCAGAGGGAGATCTTTGTGTTTCTGAAGCTGGAGTTGTCCCTGAAACACAAAGAGAACCAGTTTTAGTATCAGCAGTACTTGCAGTAGTATCAGCAGTACTTGCAGTAGTATCAGCAGTACTTGCAGTAGTATCAGCAGTACTTGCAGTAGTATCAGCAGTACCAGTAGTATCAGCAGTACTTGCAGTAGTATCAGCAGTACTTGCAGTAGTATCAGCAGTACTGCAGTAGTATCAGCAAGTATCATACCAGCAGTACCTGAGGCTGTCGTTGTGCGTCTTGTACTCCATGATGGTGTTCGTGGGGAGGTTGAGGACTCTCCTCAGAGTGTCTCTGATCCTGGACGTGGTCGTTATATCGTTAGACGTCTTGTTCCAGATAGACAGGATGTCCTCCTGACAGACAGGTGGAGAAAGACAGACAGATGTTTACATGGGTTAGGGTTAGGTAAACCCGTACTCTGCGTAGGGATACATAGAGAAAGTAGTCCCCATAGGAAGCTATCTTAGAACTGAGGTTGGTCTTAGTAACCCCCTCTGTGCCGTTAACCCTCTCTCTGTGCCGTTAACCCTCTCCCTCTCTCTGTGCCGTTAACCCTCTCTCTGTGCCGTTAACCCTCTCCCTCTCTCTGTGCCGTTAACCCTCTCTCTGTGCCGTTAACCCTCTCCCTCTCTCTGTGCCGCTAACCCTCTCTCTGTGCCGTTAACCCTCTCCCTCTCTCTGTGCCGTTAACCCTCCCTCTCTCTGTGCCGTTAACCCTCTCCCTCTCTGTGCCGTTAACCCTCTCCCTCTCTGTGCCTTTAACCCTCTCTCTCTCTCTCTCTCCTCTCTCCTCTCTCCTCTCTCTCCTCCTCTCTCTCTCTCTCTCTCTCTCTCTCTCTCTCTCTCCTCTCTCTCTCTCTCTCTCTCTCTCCTCTCTCTCTCTCTCTCTCTCTCTCTCTCTCTCTCTCTCTCTCTCTCTCTCTCTCTGTGCCGTTAACCCTCTCTCTCTCTCTCTGTGCCGTAAACCCTCTCTCTGTGCCTTTAACCCTCTCTCTCTCTCTCTCTGTGCCGTTAACCCTCTCTCTCTCTCTCTGTGCCGTAAACCCTCTCTCTGTGCCTTTAACCCTCTCTCTCTCTCTCTCTGTGCCGTTAACCCTCTCTCTCTCTCTCTCTGTGCCGTTAACCCTCTCTCTGTGCCTTTAACCCTCTCTCTCTCTCTCTGTGCCGTTAACCCTCTCTCTCCCTGTGCCGTTAACCCTCTCTCTCTCTCTCTGTGCCATTAACCCTCTCTCTGTGCCATTAACCCTCTCTCTCTCTCTGTGCCTTTAACCCTCTCTCTCTCTCTCTCTCTCTGTGCCGTTAACCCTCTCTCTCTGTGCCGTTAACCCTCTCTCTCTGTGCCGGTAACACTCTCTCTGTGCCGTTAACACTCTCTCTCTGTGCCGTTAACCCACTCTCTCTCTGTGCCGTTAACACTCTCTCTCTTAGCCGTTAACCCTCTCTCTCTGTGCCGTTAACCCTCTCTCTCTGTGCCTGTAACACTCTCTCTGTGCCGTTAACACTCTCTCTCTGTGCCGTTAACCCTCTCTCTCTCTGTGCCGTTACACTCTCTCTGTGCCGTTAACCCTCTCTCTCTCTGTGCCGTTAACCCTCTCTCTCTCTGTGCCGTTACACTCTCTCTGTGCCGTTAACCCTCTCTCTCTCTGTGCCGTTAACCCTCTCCCTCTCTCTGTGCCGTTAACCCTCTCCCTCTCTCTGTGCCGTTAACCCTCTCCTCTCTCTGTGGGGTATCTCTCGGTACCGGGTTTATCTCATTCAGAAGAACAGATAGAATAGAGTTGGAGGATGGAAGTGTATGTGATGTTATGGTAGTAGTGTTAGTACTGCAGTATTACTACAGTTGGTTGTACCTGGAAGCGTATTGATACCACGGCGCCACAGATCTCCTCCCCCACCATGAACTGCTCGCCCACCATCGCCAGCACGATGTTCTCCCAGAAGCGACTGGCCAGTCCCTTCCTGAGCCGGATGATCCACTTCCCCCCCCCGCGGTTACAGTCGTCCTGTAGGCAGAGACACGTATAAATACACACTATACACAGTACCACTTCCCCCCCCCGCGGTTACAGTCGTCCTGTAGGCAGAGACACGTATAAATACACACTATACACAGTACCACTTCCCCCCCCGCGGTTACAGTCGTCCTGTAGGCAGAGACACGTATAAATACACACTATACACAGTACCACTTCCCCCCCCCGCGGTTACAGTCGTCCTCTACGCAGACACGTATAAATACACACTATATACAGTACTAGTGATGGCAGTTTGACACTGAAGCTTCGAACGGAGCTTCAACCCTGGACTTCCTTTTCCATAGAAGCAGTGATTCGAAGCTTGCTTCAAATCACGTGACATGTGACGTCAGAACCAGCAACTGCTTCATTTCCTGAATGAATCACTTGACTGGTTCGCGGTCCAATCACGCGATTCAATGCACTGCCTCGTCTCTATTCTGACAGCTGACAGGTTGAAACAGTTCAGACTTTGAGCGCTTCAACACTTTATAACCGCTCTAAACAATGCGCAATGTGTGGGTTGTTGTCGTAGTTTGCGTTGTTGCTGTTGAGTTGTTGTTGGTATTGCATTTGAATTGGATCATTATAGAGCAAGCAGGAAGAAAGAGAGGTCGTTCTGGGAAACACTTCGACATGTGGAGAAGTTGTGAACATGGTGTAAGGAATAGATAGCCCAGTGGATAGAGCCGGCGGCCTGAATGCTGCGATGTCCTCCGCGCAGCTGGTTCAAAGCCCGGAACGGATGAACTTTGAATCATTGCTTTTCAACTTTAATACTTTAATAACTGATAAAAGGCCGTCTCCGCCCAAAGAAATGTATCAACCCCGCGGTTACAGTCGTCCTGTACACAGAGACACGTATAAATACACACTATACCCAGTACCACTTCCCCCCCCCGCGGTTACAGTCGTCCTGTAGGCAGAGACACGTATAAATACACACTATACCCAGTACCACTTCCCCCCCCCGCGTTACAGTCGTCCTGTACACAGAGACACGTATAAATACACACTATACCCAGTACCACTTCCCCCCCCCCGCGGTTACAGTCGTCCTGTACACAGAGACACGTATAAATACACACTATACCCAGTACCACTTCCCCCCCCCGCGGTTACAGTCGTCCTGTACACAGAGACACGTATAAATACACACTATACCCAGTACCACTTCCCCCCCCCCGTTACAGTCGTCCTGTAGGCAGACACGTATAAATACACACTATACCCAGTACCACTTCCCCCCCCCGCGGTTAGTCGTCCTGTACGCAGACACGTATAAATACACACTATACCCAGTACCACTTCCCCCCCCCGCGGTTACAGTCGTCCTGTAGGCAGACACGTATAAATACACACTATACCCAGTACCACTTCCCCCCCCGCGGTTACAGTCGTCCTGTAGGCAGACACGTATAAATACACACTATACCCAGTACCACTTCCCCCCCCCGCGGTTACAGTCGTCCTGTAGGCAGACACGTATAAATACACTATACACAATCAGAAGTGCTGTGCTCCACATGTACCAGCCATTGTTAACCAATCAGAAGTGGCCCATGATAGAAGGTGATAGACAGATTGATCCAATCACCTGCCAAGTATCTTTGAAAGTGCCTGCCCTCTCCAAATGGCTTCCAATGGAGCTTCCCTGGATGGTTTCTGAGACGGTTAGTGGTGCTCCATCACATGCTTCTATCACAGGGTGAATCTGAAACTGAAGCTTGACTTTAAAGCAACCCGACGGAAGTTCCATGTAAGTTTAGTTCTTCCACTCGTAGCTCGGGCTGCGGGGTGCCAGAGACGGGAGCACGTTGATACGACCTTCCTAGCCGGAGATATGGCCGCATTTTACAATAAACTTTCGTTGGGTCGCTTAAAAACAAATATCGCAATCGCAATATCTGTCAGAAAAATCGCAATTAGATTATTTCCCCAAATCGTGCAGCCCTAATACACAATACCACTTCCCTCCTTGTGTAACTGTAGTATATAGAGTATATAGAGCAGAGCTACCTCCCTCATGGGTTTGATGCCCTCCTTGTGTAACTGTAGTATATAGAGCAGAGCTACCTCCCTCAAGGGTTTGATGCCCTCCTTGTGTAACTGTAGTATATAGAGCAGAGCTACCTCCCACATGGGTTTGATACCCTCCTTGTGTAACTGTAGTATATAGAGCAGAGGTACCTCCCTCAAGGGTTTGATACCCTCCTTGTGTAACTGTAGTATATAGAGCAGAGCTACTTCCCTCATGGGTTTGATACCCTCCTTGTGTAACTGTAGTATATAGAGCAGAGCTACCTCCCTCAAGGGTTTGATACCCTCCTTGTGTAACTGTAGTATATAGAGCAGAGCTACCTCCCTCATGGGTTTGATGCCCTCCTTGTGTAACTAGTATATAGAGCAGAGCTACCTCCCTCATGGGTTTGATACCCTCCTTTTGTAACTGTAGTATATAGAGCAGAGCTACCTCCCTCATGGGTTTGATACCCTCCTTGTGTAACTAGTATATAGAGCAGAGCTACCTCCCTCATGGGTTTGATACCCTCCTTTTGTAACTGTAGTATATAGAGCAGAGCTACCTCCCTCATGGGTTTGATACCCTCCTTTTGTAACTGTAGTATATAGAGCAGAGCTACCTCCCTCATGGGTTTGATGCCCTCCTTGTGTAACTGTAGTATATAGAGCAGAGCTACCTCCCTCATGGGTTTGATGCCCTCCTTGTGTAACTATAGTATATAGAGCAGAGCTACCTCCCTCATGGGTTTGATACCCTCCTTGTGTAACTAGTATATAGAGCAGAGCTACCTCCCTCATGGGTTTGATACCCTCCATGTGTAACTGTAGTATATAGAGCAGAGCTACCTCCCTCATGGGTTTGATGCCCTCCATGTGTAACTGTAGTATATAGAGCAGAGCTACCTCCCTCATGGGTTTGATACCCTCCATGTGTAACTGTAGTATATAGAGCAGAGCTACCTCCCTCATGGGTTTGATGCCCTCCATGTGTAACTGTAGTATATAGAGCAGAGCTACCTCCCTCATGGGTTTGATACCCTCCTTGTGTAACTGTAGTATATAGAGCAGAGCTACCTCCCTCATGGGTTTGATACCCTCCTTGTGTAACTGTAGTATATAGAGCAGAGCTACCTCCCTCATGGGTTTGATGCCCTCCTTGTGTAACTGTAGTATATAGAGCAGAGCTACCTCCCACATGGGTTTGATGCCCTCCTTGTGTAACTGTAGTATATAGAGCAGAGCTACCTCCCTCATGGGTTTGATACCCTCCTTGTGTAACTGTAGTATATAGAGCAGAGCTACCTCCCTCATGAGTTTGATACCCTCCTTTTGTAACTGTAGTATATAGAGCAGAGCTACCTCCCTCATGGGTTTGATGCCCTCCTTGTGTAACTGTAGTATATAGAGCAGAGGTACCTCCCTCATGGGTTTGATACCCTCCTTGTGTACCTGTAGTATATAGAGCAGAGCTACCTCCCTCATGAGTTTGATACCCTCCTTTTGTAACTGTAGTATATAGAGCAGAGCTACCTCCCTCATGGGTTTGATGCCCTCCTTGTGTAACTGTAGTATATAGAGTATATAGAGCAGAGCTACCTCCCTCATGGGTTTGATGCACTCCTTGTGTAACTGTAGTATATAGAGCAGAGCTACCTCCCTCATGGGTTTGATGCCCTCCTTGTGTAACTGTAGTATATAGAGCAGAGCTACCTCCCTCATGGGTTTGATGCCCTCCTTGTGTAACTGTAGTATATAGAGCAGAGCTACCTCCCTCATGGGTTTGATGCCCTCCTTGTGTAACTGTAGTATATAGAGCAGAGCTACCTCCCACATGGGTTTGATGCCCTCCTTGAACAGGTGGAAGTCGCTGTGTCCGCTCAGATCTCCAGGTCGAACCAGGTGAGAGTAGAATCTCCAGAACTGCTCCACCTGCACATTATTATAAAGAAATAAATATATACACACAATATTTTATGTGTGTGTGTGTGTGTGTCTCTGTGTGTGTGGGTGAGTGTGAGTCTCTGTGTGTGTGTGTGTGTGTGTGTGTGTGTGTGTGTGTGTGTGTGTGTGTCTCTCTGTGTGAGTGTGAGTGTGTCTCTGTGTGAGTGTGTGTGTGTGTCTGTGTGTCTGTGTGTGTGTGTATGTGTGTGTGTATGTGTGTCTCTGTGTGTGTGAGTTTGAGTATGTGTGTCTGTGTGTGTGTGTGTCTCTGTGTGTGTGTGTCTCTGTGTGTGTGTATGTCTCTGTGTGTGTGTCTCTGTGTGTGTGTGTGTGTGTGTGTGTGTGTGTGTGTGTGTGTGTGTGTGTGTGTGTGTGTGGTGTGTGTGTGTGTGTGTGTGTGTGTGTGTGTGTGTGTACCGAGGACACGCTCCCAATGTGGCGGATGTTCTGCTCGTAGCTCGTGGAGCTCGACGGCCTGCTGGGAGTTCGTCTGCTGAACCAGAAGCTGTAGTTAAACTGGAGGGGGTGTTCACCTGCTGCGGGGCAAACCATCTGAGAGGAGAGGAGGGGGGACAGGTTAGTGTTACTGATCAGAGGGGTGTTCACCTGCTGCGGGGCAAACCATCTGAGAGGAGAGGAGGGGGGACAGGTTAGTGTTACTGATCAGAGGGGTGTTCACCTGCTGCGGGGCAAACCATCTGAGAGGAGAGGAGGGGGACAGGTTAGCGTTACTGATCAGAGGGGTGTTCACCTGCTGCGGGGCAAACCATCTGAGAGGAGAGGAGGGGGGACAGGTTAGTGTTACTGATCAGAGGGGTGTTCACCTGCTGCGGGGCAAACCATCTGAGAGGAGAGGAGGGGGGACAGGTTAGTGTTACTGATCAGAGGGGTGTTCACCTGCTGCGGGGCAAACCATCTGAGAGGAGAGGAGGGGGGACAGGTTAGTGTTACTGATCAGAGGGGTGTTCACCTGCTGCGGGGCAAACCATCTGAGAGGAGAGGAGGGGGGGACAGGTTAGTGTTACTGATCAGAGGGGTGTTCACCTGCTGCGGGGCAAACCATCTGAGAGGAGAGGAGGGGGGACAGGTTAGTGTTACTGATCAGAGGGGTGTTCACCTGCTGCGGGGCAAACCATCTGAGAGGAGAGGAGGGGGGACAGGTTAGTGTTACTGATCAGAGGGGTGTTCACCTGCTGCGGGGCAAACCATCTGAGAGGAGAGGAGGGGGGACAGGTTAGAGACAGACAGGTTCTATTTCGTATATGGCTTCGCCCTCTAAGGCTATCGCTATTGGGTAATCCCCTGTGCGCCCGCGCAGCACTGAAACACTTGTAGTCCACGCCCACCCGCAAGGTGGGCCCCACCCTCGGGCTCCCTTCCGGTATAAATAGGAAGGAGGCCCGACAATCTGCTCCCTCTTTTTCTTCAGCACCCCGTAAAATACTGAAGCACAAGAGACACTTCGATTAGCAAACATGAGTACCAACTGTGTGAGAGATTGTCCCTCATGTGGCTTTGGTATATCATGAGCTACGACCAGCACACGTCATGCGAATCCTGCCTGGGGTCAGAGCACGCGTACGAGGCTCTCAGCCAGCGGGTCGCATGCACCCACTGTGCCCGTCTCCCCTCGGACGACAGGAAGCGCAGAGCGGACGCTCTCGCTGCTGCGGCCGAGGAGGACGATTGGCCCGTCCAGGCTTTAGAGCCTGTGGGCGGCAGCCTCATGTCCCTGGAGCCGAGTGCCGGGCAGGAGTCGGACGACTCCTACCCCACCTCCCTCCACGGTTCACCGTGCGGTTCTCCCCTCCCTCTTCTCCCCCGGACGGGGGAGACAGAGTCGGAGCAGGGTGCCGGCTTGACGGCCGAGCACGCGGCCCCCTTCTCCGTCATCACGCTGCCGGCGATAGGTGGCATCCTGGGGGAACTGCCGGAGATCATATGCAAGGCGGCCGCCTGCAGAGGTCTCCCCGTTCCCCAAGCTCAGGGGGTGCAGACGGTCAGGAGTGATCCGATCTGGCCACGCTTTCCCGCCATCAGGAGGTAAGTATGTCGCCCGCCAGGCCGACCGGGTGCACCAGTGTGCCTTTCAGGTGTCGGCGGCGGCGAACAACATCGCGCTGCTCTCCAACTCGGTGGTGACGCTGGTGGAGCGGTCCACCACCTTGGCCGCGGAGGAGATCAGCAAGGCGGCCAGCACGGCACTCACACTGTGCGCGTCCGTTGCTGTCTCCCAGGCAAGGATCGCCGCGTGGGTGACGCAGATTCAGCGCCACCTCTGGCTGCAACAGGCGTCTGTTACGGAGACGGCCGGGAAGGTGCTACTGGACGCTCCAATCAGCCCGGACGGGCTGTTCCGACCCCAGTTCCACGCCATGGTGGAGTCCATGAAGGCGGCTGCAGAACAGGCGGACGACATCCGCCAGCACGTTAGCTGGCTGCAGCCTGCGGGGCGGCCACAGCGGCACCAATGCCCGCAGCAGCCGCAGCGTCCAACCCGGCCACAGCGGCAGGCGGAGAGACGCACACAGCAACCGCAGCCGCGGCGTCAGGCTCGCCCGTCGGCAGGGGCTCCGCCCCGCGTCTCCGCTCCCCCGCCACCCCAGAGACAGAGGGGTCTTCCGGCGGTGAGTCAACGGGGAGTGAGGCACTCCTGCTCCTGGTCTGCTCCGCGAGAGCCTCCGAGGAAGCAAAGCCGCTTCAGACGTGTTGGGGGGGGTTGTGAGATAAATGAAATGGGTTCATTTTCCAACTTGTTGTCTGAGGCATCAGTATCAAGTGTTTCTCACATATCCCCCACTCTACCAGCTGCCTATAACCTATCGGTTAATAGCCAGCAGGGCTCGTTGAAAAAACCTGCAGTTTTTAATCTATCGGTTAATAAACTGCAGAGTTCGCTAACTAAGCCAGCTGCCACCAATCTGTTGATTAGTAGGCAGCAGGGCTCGCTGCAGAAGTCTGCTGGTTTTAACCTATCGGTTAATAAACCGCAGAGCTCGCGGCATTCCTCTGTCCGAGATACGCCTCCTACACACGGTCATAATAAGCCCATGAGAGCAGTTATGACGCCTCATGTGGACGTCACTGCACACACCTCCACTCATCCCCTGAGTGTGTACACACCTCATGATGAGAGCCGGAGTGAAACGCAGCGTGTGGAGGCTCCCTCACAGCCCTTTCGCTCAGGCCCACCTTGGGTTGCCTCACGGGCAGCGGCGGCGAGGGCTCTGACGTGGCTCGTCGCCATGACGACCACAACACATCTCGAGCATGTGCGCCCGCTCTCAGAGTGTTTCTCAGAGTGGCAGCGCGTGTGTCTGATGGACAGACGGATGAGCAGGCTGATCAGCAGAGGGTGCACCCTGCAGTTCGCCTCTCCCCCCCACAGTTCAAGGGGATACAGGAAACACTCCTGTCATCCCAGGAACAGTGTCTTGCGCTCCAGTCAGAGCTGCGGGAACTCCTGTTGAAAGAGACTATTTCCAGGGTTCCTCAAGGGGAAGAAAATCAGGGGTATTACTCCCGCTATTTTCTTATCCCGAAAAAGACAGGGGGAGTGAGACCCATCCTCGATCGGTCAGTTTTCAACAAGGCAATAATGTGGCCCCTGAACGGAACATTTAGAGGGGCTGGGCCTCTCTCAAGATGTTGTACGTACCATTTAGGGAGCCAGGGCAGCGTCTACCAGAGCGTCCTATACACAGCCAAGTGGACAGCTTTCCAGCGTTGGTGTGTGGCGAAAAGCCTGGACCCCATTACGTGCCCCCTGCCTCACGTGCTGTCATTCCTCCAGCTGTTGCTGGACAGGAATTTGGCCTTCAACACAATCAAGGTATATGCTGCTGCCATATCATCTTGTCACGTAGGTTTCGGGGTCGGGACGGTGTTTAGTCACCCCCTGACGAAACGTTTTCTGCGAGGAGTACGGAGACTCAGACCTGTGTCACGCGCACTGGCGCCTCAGTGGGATTTGGCTTTAGTGTTACGCGCACTAAGCAAAGCCCCATTTGAACCGTTAGCTCAGGTTCCCCTTAAACTGTTATCAGCCAAAGTAGTACTACTTTTGGCTCTAACATCAGCGAAAAGGGTGAGTGATTTGTCTGCTCTCTCTGTGGCTCCGTCATGCCTCCGGATCCAAGGAGTGGCAGTTCAGCTGTTTTACGCCCTAACCCGGCTTTTATGCCAAAGGTCATCACAAGCTCTTTTAAGTCAAGAGTGATCACCCTGGATGGCTTCTTTCCCCCTCCTCACAAGTCGGAGGAAGAAGCCACGTCTCATCTCCTCTGTCCGGTGCGCGCGCTGGCCTGCTATGTGGCGCGCACGGCTGCCTTGCGCCGTTCTCAGCGCCTGTTTGTGCATTACAGAGAGCGCTCGATCGGGCAGCCTCTGTCTGCACAACGGCTGTCACACTGGCTGTGTGAGGCTGTGTCACAGGCATATGTCTCCTCTGGGGCGGATCCCCCGGAGAACATCAGTGCGCACTCCACCAGAGGAATTTCCTCCTCCACGGCTTTGCACGGAGGAATGTCAGTGGAAGACATTTGCACTGCTGCATCTTGGTCTTCCCCCTGTTCATTTATTCAATTTATTTGAGGGATGTCTCCCATTCCTCTCTGACACACCCTGTGCTGAGTGTCCTGTCAGAGTGAGTGACGTCAGGGATCCAGCTGTGCGCCTCTCTCCTGCCTCTCGGCACACGAAGAGCGGCCCTTTTCCCCTCTTATGAGAGGGATGTTTCCTTGTTTCCTCTGACACATTTTGTACGGAGTGTCTTGTCAGAGTGAGTGATGTCAGGGATCCAGCTGTGCGCTCTCCTGTCTACACGCAGAGAGCTGCCCGTGTTCCCCCTCTTTTTGTCGCTGGGCAAAGTGTGACCTTCGTCTCTACTTATCACAGCGGCGGGTATGTATTGTTCCCAGCCTGCGTCCCCTCATGGTAAATATTCATGTTATGCTATATTCCAGGGACTGTGATGCGCCATTCGCATGGCGCAATAGGCATGGGTTATTATCTGAGCAGGTGTGTCTGTGCTTCCAGTACCGGGGGGACCCAGTGGGGCGCAGACTACATCTTGCTTCGCCATTAACCCAATAGCGATAGCCTTAGAGGGCGAAGCCATATACGAAATAGAACTGAAGTTACCTACTGTAACTCCAGCTTCTATGAGTATTGGCGTAGCCCTCTAAGTTCTGGGCCCCACTGGCTCCACGAATAGCTGAAGAAAAGTTGTTTTGTGTGGGAGCAGATTGTCGGGCCTCCTTCCTATTTATACCGGAAGGGAGCCCGAGGGTGGGGCCCACCTTGCGGGTGGGCGTGGACTACAAGTGTTTCAGTGCTGCGCGGGCGCGCAGGGGATTACCCAATAGCGATAGCCTTAGAGGGCTACGCCAATACTCATAGAAGCTGGAGTTACAGTAGGTAACTTCAGTTACAGACAGACTGTCTCACTTTGCGTCTGTTGTTGTTGTTGTTGAGGTTGGTGCCGTCTCCGTTGTCATGGTGACAGTCCGTCATCCTGGTCCTCCTCGTCAATCGGCCTGAAACAGGAAGTGTCTCTGTTAGCATCACAAGCTAACATGCTAAAGCCTGTCATTGACTCTCTTGTTAATAAAGTTACAGACTTCCTGTGTTGGACCTGAAGACAATAGATATATATTTTAATGATATATATAATAGAGTGGTGCAGTGATGAAGTATTTTTAAGAAGTAAGATGCTCATTGGTTCCCTCGACACACAGACACATCAGCCAATCACACGCTGACTCACAGACACATCGGCCAATCCCACGCTGACTCATCACACACTGACTCACAGACACATCAGCCAATCACATGCTGACTCATCACACACTGACTCACAGACACACAGCAATCACACGTGACTCACAGACACATCAGCAATCACACGCTGACTCAGACACATCGACCAATCACACGCTGACTCATCACACGCTGACTCACAGACACATCGGCCAATCACACGCTGACTCAGACACATCGACCAATCACACGCTGACTCATCACACGCTGACTCACAGACACATCGGCCAATCACATGCTGACTCATCACACACTGACTCACAGACACATCGGCCAATCACATGCTGACTCATCACACACTGACTCACAAACACACAGCCAATCACATGCTGACTCACAGACACATCAGCCCAATCACACGCTGACTCACAGACACATCAGCCAATCACACGCTGACTACAGACACATCAGCCAATCACACGCTGACTCATCACACGCTGACTCAAAGACACATCGGCCAATCCACGCTGACTATATATTATAATATATATAATATATATATATATATTGCTCGTGCGTTGCATGATGGTAGTCATTTTGTCCGACTGCTCTGGAGGCTCGACGGGACACAGACGCCGGCAGCCTTGAGAGCGAGGCGGAGCAGTTTCTCCACGAGCTGCAGAAGCGAAATGCTTGATGGGAAACGACTCGCTGGTATCTCGAGCTGAGCGCTCATTGGTGGCTTTCACCCCGTGCTGGGGAGGAAGCTCTCCGATTGGCTCGGCAAAAGTTTGTTGTTGTTTTGTGTCAGCTTCACGTCGCCACTTCCATTCACATTTTTCATCATTGTTCCACAATGTTCATCATCATGAAGTTAATATCTATATATTTTATACTATACTTGCACTGCTTACCGTTTTCATACTTTATATATCTTATTCATACACACTGCTCACACTGCTCACAGGCTGCTGTGTGTATCTAGTGTATTCATACACACTGTTCATACTGCTCACAGGCTGCTGTGTGTATCTAGTGTATTCATACACACTGCTCATACTGCTCACAGGCTGCTGTGTGTATCTAGTGTATTCATACACACTGCTCATACTGCTCACAGGCTGCTGTGTGTATCTAGTGTATTCATACACACTGCTCACAGGCTGCTGTGTATATCTAGTGTATTCATACACACTGTTCACACTGCTCACAGGCTGCTGTGTGTATCTAGTGTATTCATACACACTGCTCACACTGCTCACAGGCTGCTGTGTGTATCTAGTGTATTCATACACACTGCTCATACTGCTCACAGGCTGCTGTGTGTATCTAGTGTATTCATACACACTGCTCACACTGCTCACAGGCTGCTGTGTGTATCTAGTGTATTCATACACACTGCTCACACTGCTCACAGGCTGCTGAGTGTATCTAGTGTATTCATACACACTGCTCACACTCCTCACAGGCTGCTGAGTGTATCTAGTGTATTCATACACACTGCTCACACTGCTCACAGGCTGCTGTGTGTATCTAGTGTATTCATACACACTGTTCACACTGCTCACAGGCTGCTGTGTGTATCTAGTGTATTCATACACACTGCTCATACTGCTCACAGGCTGCTGTGTATATCTAGTGTATTCATACACACTGCTCACACTGCTCACAGGCTGCTGAGTGTATCTAGTGTATTCATACCCCTCACTGTTTATTCATCATTCAATTCATTCTATATTGTATTCTGTAGATTGTGTACATTACTTTTCACTCTACTGCTTGTTGCACTCCTGGTTAGAAGCTAAACTGCATTTCGTTGTCTCCTGTAATCTGTGCAATATCAATGAAGTTGAATCTAATCTTGAGCAGGAACAAATGTATTTACTTAGTACATATTTGACATTAACGATTAAACACATTTGAGCATTCTTTATAAATGCAAACCGAGTCAAGCCGACTCCGAGCTGTCCGACTTCAGGCGAGCTTTTTGAAACCGCTGCAATCGGCTATTCTCGTCTACTTTGGAGGCGAGCCGCAGCTCATCTCCAACAAGCCTAGGATATATATATTATTTATATATATATATATACATACACACAGTATTAAACAGATAGTATTACAGTATTTAAACAGATAGTATTCCTGCAGTATTTAAACAGATAGTATTACAGTATTTAAACAGTATTACTGCAGTATTGGTTTAAAACAGCTGATGCTAGCTGTTAGCTGTTAGCTCCGGAGTTTTGGTACCGGATAATTCCCGGATTGGTACCGGATAATTCCCGGATTGGTACCGGATAATTCCCGGATTGGTGCCGGTATTTTGCCGGCGGATCGTCGGTCTTTTATCTGCTTGATATGATGTTATTATTGTGTCTTACCGCTCAAGAAGGTCCATCGCTGCTCTGGAACAAGATCCTCTTTATTCTGACTTCGATTACTTTATTGTTTTTACTTTGTTTCTCTGCGGCTCCTCGTGAGGCTCTACTCAAACAAAGCTCAGTGCGCATGTGCAGAGAGACTGGATGGAAGTGGAGAAGGGACAATATTAACGGAAGGCGTTTCGCACTTGTAAATAAAATACTTTAGTGTACAAGTATTTCTACTTGTAAGTATATCTACTGAAAATATGAAATAAAGAACCTTGAACCTTGACCCTTGAACTCTGAAATACTTTTATATATTTATGTCAGAAATGAATAAGACCAACTTCAACTGTGTTACACCTGTTGAGCTTTTATTTTGAAAGTACACTGACAGTCTCCATGTTTGTAGTTTTTGCTTCTTTTGAAGAAGTGAATTCTCCGGTCCCATATATGGGCGTGGAGCTGCACAGCTCTTCCTATTGGTCGATCCTTCGTCTCTGCAGTAAAAAGTCTTTGAGACGAGGATCCGACCGCGTCAGGATTAAAACCACAAATCATATTCAACATTACAAACCATCATGAGTACAACACACTCATCGAGTCACCATGGTAACAGCACCGTCGATGATGTCATGCAGCATGGGGCGGGGTCAGGTCGTCATGGTTACCGACACAAACACACACCTTCACATTCAAATTAAAAACTGGCGACTTCACCCTTTACCTCTCTGATGCTACGCTAACGTCACCCTTTACCTCTCTGATGCTACGCTAACGTCACCCTTTACCTCTCTGATGCTACGCTAACGTCACCCTTTACCTCTCTGATGCTACGCTAACGTCACCCTTTACCTCTCTGATGCTACACTAACATCACCCTTTACCTCTCTGATGCTACGCTAACGTTATCCTTTACCTCTCTGATGCTACACTAACGTTATCCTTTACCTCTCTGATGCTACGCTAACATCACCCTTTACCTCTCTGATGCTATGCTAACGTCACCCTTTACCTCTCTGATGCTACGCTAACGTCACCCATTACCCATCTGATGCTACGCTAAGGTCACCCATTACCCATCTGATGCTACGCTAACGTCATCCATTACCCCTCTGATGTTACGCTAACGTCACCCATTACCCATCTGATGCTACGCTAAGGTCACCCATTACCCATCTGATGCTACGCTAACGTCATCCATTACCCCTCTGATGTTACGCTAAGGTCACCCATTACCCAGCTGATGCTACGCTAACGTAATCCATTACCCCTCTGATGCTACGCTAACGTCACCCTTTAACTTCTAGCTAACTATGGGTGCACGTTGCTAGCACACTAACAATGGGCCTAGCATTGCCACGGCTAACGAGCAGCTGATTGGTTGAGCTTGTTCCCTGATATAACGCGATATGTCCAGTAGAAATCAGAGCGTCTCTCTCTGAGATAATTCAAATTGAATAAATATTAAAAACGTTGGAGCTAATTTGGGTCTCGAGCCACCGGCTGTGGACGGAGAGATTATGAACCAGCTGCACAGAGATTGATTTCATAACTTTGTAATATTAGGATGAGCAGCTCCTCAACTTCTGGACATTTGTAAGAAAATAGATCTGAAATCTTACCTGAAAAATGAGGGTTTTTAGGTACAAACGGTTTAATGTTGGTAGAAAAATTCTCCGAAGCTTTAAAATGAAGTCCTAATGTTTAACGAATGAGTTTCTGGAGGAAAAGTTTGAATGTTGTTTTAATTATTAAATTAAAACCTATCTTCGTATAAAAAGTGGTCGTTTTGGTTCAAACTGTAAACTTCAGCAGATCTGTTGTGCTTTGATTTACAGAGACGTGATTGGTTAGTGCTCTAGAGGCTCCGCCCACAGCTGGTCAGCTCTGCCTTCCTATTGGTCAGAACTCCTGATTGTCATGATAACGTCTTGAATGTAATTGGAGGTTTTATTGCTCTCGCACTTTGCTGGTTTGAATAAAGCTTCATTCAAATTCTCAAGTTCATAAAGTCACATTATAAAGTTTCATTCAAATGCTACAGTATTTAGGGCAGCTAGCTTATATGCTAACAGCAGCATGCAGCTAGCAGAGCTAACATGCTAACAGCAGCACGCAGCTAGCAGAGCTAACATGCTAACTGTAGCATCGACTGGAAGACTTTTAGGACCTTCTCTTTTCGCAGCATGCCTTTGGCTTCCTTCACCTCTGACCCTGAGATTCATGTTGCTATGACAACCATCCCATCAACATCCACACCATCATGCTATATCACAAGTGTGTGTGTTTGTGTGTGTGTGTGTGTGTATGTGTGTGTCAGTGCTTGTTGGGCATGTGTCTGATGGGGGGTGTGTGTGTGTGTGTGTGTGTGTGTGTGTGTGTGTGTGTGTGTGTGTGTGCTCAGTGCTCGTTGGGCATGTGTCTGATGTGTGTGTGTGCTGATGGTGTGTGTGTGTGTGGTGTGATGGTGTGTGTCTGAGTGTTTTTGTCAGTGCTCGTTGGGCATGTGTCTGATGGGGGGTGTGTGTGTGTGTGTCAGTGCTCGTTGGGCATGTGTCTAATGGTGTGTGTGTGGTGTGTGTATGTGTGTCAGTGCTCGTTGGGCATGTGTCTGATGGGGGTGTGTGTGTATGTGTGTCAGTGCTCGTTGGGCATGTGTCTGATGGGGTGTGTGTGTGTGTGTGTGTGTGTGTGTCAGTGCTCGTTGGGCATGTGTCTGATGGGGGTGTGTGTGTGTGGTGTGTGTGTCAGTGCTCGTTGGGCATGTGTCTGATGGGGGTGTGTGTGTGTGTGTGTGTGTGTGTGTCAGTGCTCGTTGGGCATGTGTCTAATGGTGTGTGTGTGTGTGTATGTGTGTCAGTGCTCGTTGGGCATGTGTCTGATGGGGTGTGGTGTGTGTGTGTGTGTGTCAGTGCTCGTTGGGCATGTGTCTGATGGGGGGTGTGTGTGTGTGTGTGTGTCAGTGCTCGTTGGGCATGTGTCTGATGGGGTGTGTGTGTGTGTGTGTGTGTCAGTGCTCGTTGGGCATGTGTCTGATGGGGTGTGGGTGTGTGTGTGTGTGTGTCAGTGCTCGTTGGGCATGTGTCTGATGGGGTGTGTGCGTGTGTGTGTGTGTGTGTGTGTGTGTGGTGTGTGTCAGTGCTCGTGGGCATGTGTCTGATGGTGTGGAAGATCCAGTCCATCTTGGTGCTCCAGCTCCATGATGAGCGTCGTTCATCTGCTTCGTGAAATATTCAACGCCTCTGCTGACTCTTCTCTGAGAGATAGACAGGTGGAGACAGACAGGTGGAGACAGACAGGTAAGAGACAGACAGGTGAGGCAGACAGGTGAGAGATAGACGGTGGAGACAGACAGGTAAGAGACAGACAGGTGGAGACATACAGGTGAGACAGACAGGTGAGAGACAGACAGATGAGGCAGACAGGTGAGAGATAGACAGGTGGAGACAGACAGGTAAGAGACAGACAGGTGAGACATACAGGTGAGACAGACAGGTGAGAGACAGACAGGTGAGATAGACAGGTAAGAGACAGACAGGTGAGAGACAGACAGGTGAGAGATAGACAGGTGGAGACAGACAGGTGAGACAGACAGGTGGAGACAGAAAGGTGAGATAGACAGGTGAGAGACAGACAGGTGAGACAGACAGGTGAGATAGAAGGTAAGAGACAGACAGGTGAGAGAAGGACAGTTGGAGTGGAGACAGACAGGTGAGAGATAGACAGGTGAGAGACAGAAAGGTGAGATAGACAGGTGAGAGACAGACAGGTGAGAGACAGACAGGTAGAGTAGTATTATGACATCATGAACTCATAAAGACAAAGCACCTCAAAAGTTATTTTAGAGGGTAGGGATTCTTCTTTGACTTCAGTCGCAGCCGTACACATACTGCAGACTACAGCTCAGACTGAGAGGCTCTGATAACTACAGCTCAGACTGAGAGGCTCTGATAACTACAGCTCAGACTGAGAGACTCTGATAAACTACAGCTCAGACTGAGAGGCTCTGATAACTACAGCTCAGACTGAGAGGCTCTGATAACTACAGCTCAGACGAGAGATAACTACAGCTCAGACTGAGAGACTCTGATAACTACAGCTCAGACTAAGAGAGATAACTACAGCTCAGACTGAGAGCTCTGATAACTACAGCTCAGACTGAGAGGCTCTGATAACTACAGCTCAGACTGTGAGAGATAACTACAGCTCAGACTGAGAGACTCTGATAAACTACAGCTCAGACTGAGAGATAACTACAGCTCAGACTGAGAGGCTCTGATAACTACAGCTCAGACTGAGAGGCTCTGATAACTACAGCTCAGACTGAGAGCTCTGATAACTACAGCTCAGACTGAGAGGCTCTGATAACTACAGCTCAGACTGAGAGTCTGATAAACTACAGCTCAGACTGAGGCTCTGATAACTACAGCTCAGACTGAGAGACTCTGATAACTACAGCTCAGACTGAGACGCTCTGATAACTACAGCTCAGACTGAGAGAGATAACTACAGCTCAGACTGAGAGACTCTGATAACTACAGCTCGACTAAAGAGATAACTACAGCTCAGACTGAGAGGCTCTGATAACTACAGCTCAGACTGAGAGGCTCTGATAACTACAGCTCAGACTGAGAAGCTCTGATAACTACAGCTCAGACTGAGAGGCTCTGATAACTACAGCTCAGACTGAGAGGCTCTGATAACTACAGCTCAGACTGAGAGGCTCTGATAACTACAGCTCAGACTGAGAGGCTCTGATAACTACAGCTCAGACTGAGAGGCTCTGATAACTACAGCTCAGACTGAGAGGCTCTGATAACTACAGCTCAGACTGTGAGGCTCTGATAACTACAGCTCAGACTGTGAGGCTCTGATAACTACAGCTCAGACTGAGAGGCTCTGATAACTACAGCTCAGACTGAGAGGCTCTGATAACTACAGCTCAGACTGAGAGGCTCTGATAACTACAGCTCAGACTGAGAGGCTCTGATAACTACAGCTCAGACTGAGAGGCTCTGATAACTACAGCTCAGACTGAGAGACTCTGATAAATATGATCATTATAGTTATACAAAATAAGAGAATAACAGGTATGAGGCAGGTGGAGGTGGGTGGAGGTGGAGGCAGGTGGAGGCAGGAGTAGGTGGAGGCAGGTGGAGGTGGGTGGAGGTGGAGGCAGGAGTAGGTGAGGCAGGTGGAGGTGGAGGCAAGTGGAGGTGGAGGCAGGTGGGTGGGTGGAGGTGGAGGCAGGTGGAGGTCGAGGCAGGTGGAGGTGGAGGCAGGTGGAGGTGGAGGCAGGTGGAGGTGGAGGCAGGTGGAGGTGGGTGGAGGCAGTTGGAGGTGGAGGCAGGTGGAGGTGGAGGCAGGTGGAGGGGTGGAGGTGGAGGTGGAGGCAGGTGGAGGTGGAGGCAGGTGGAGGCAGGTGGAGGCAGGTGGAGGTGGAGGCAGGCGGAGGTGGGTGGAGGTGGAGGCAGGTGGAGGTGGAGGCAGGTGGAGGTGGGTGGAGGGGGGTGGAGGTGGAGGCGGAGGCAGATGGAGGTGGAGGCAGGTGGAGGTGGAGGCAGGTGGAGGTGGAGGCAGGTGGAGGTGGAGGCAGGTGGAGGTGGGTGGAGGTGGAGGCAGGTGGAGGTGGAGGCGGAGGCAGATGGAGGTGGAGGCAGGTGGAGGTGGGTGGAGGTGGAGGCAGGTGGAGGTGGAGGCAGTTGGAGGTGGAGGCAGGTGGAGTGGAGGCAGGTGGAGGTGGGTGGAGGTGGAGGCAGGTGGAGGTGGGTGGAGGTGGAGGCAGGTGGAGGTGGAGGCGGAGGCAGATGGAGGTGGAGGCAGGTGGAGGTGGGTGGAGGTGGAGGCAGGTGGAGGTGGAGGCAGGTGGAGGTGGGTGGAGGTGGAGGCAGGTGGAGGTGGAGGCGGAGGCAGATGGAGGTGGAGGCAGGTGGAGGTGGGTGGAGGTGGAGGCAGGAGTAGGACCTGGAATGAGAGGTGTTGTTTCTGATGAATTTCTTAAATATTACATGGCTTAGTTGAATACTGGATTCTGATTGGACACTAGGGCTGCAACAAACGACTAATTTGATAATCGATTAATCTATCGATTAATGAAACGATTAATCGATTATTCGGATCGTTAAGGTTTTAACGGTACTACTACTTTTATCGATACTGCTTATCGATCCGGTCCTTTAACGATAGTCTTAACAGTTCTTTTGAAAAGAAATAAGGTAAACTAACTAAACAAATTGTGAACAAAATTAACATTGCTTTTTATTTAAATTAAATAAATAATATTTCACATCAAAAGAAACAACAGTGTTTTAACAAATGGTATTAAATAATGTGAGGACAGAACTGGAAACAGAACGGCGGAAACTTTAACAAACTAAATAACTCCGTTGCCTCTAATCATTAACCCATGTTTGAATCATTGAGTTAGCTCCGTGTGTTGCTGCTAGCATACAGAACACCTGACGTGGAAACGTTACTCGTGGACGGGGCTACAGAGCTACTAGAAAGACAGTGGAACCCGGTGCATCTCTCCGTCTGGATGTGGCTACAGAGCTACTAGAAAGACAGTGGAACCCGGTGCATTTCTCCGTCTGGATGGGGCTACAGAGCTCCTAGAGAGACAGTGGAACCCGGTGCATCTCTCCGTCTGGATGGGGCTACAGAGCTCCTAGAGAGACAGTGGAACCCGGTGCATCTCTCCGTCTGGATGTGGCTACAGAGCTACTAGAAAGACAGTGGAACCCGGTGCATTTCTCCGTCTGGATGGGGCTACAGAGCTCCTAGAGAGACAGTGGAACCCGGTGCATCTCTCCGTCTGGATGTGGCTACAGAGCTACTAGAAAGACAGTGGAACCCGGTGCATTTCTCCGTCTGGATGGGGCTACAGAGCTACTAGGAAGACAGTGGAACCCGGTGCATCTCTCCGTCTGGATGTGGCTACAGAGCTACTAGAAAGACAGTGGAACCCGGTGCATCTCTCCGTCTGGATGTGGCTACAGAGCTACTAGAAAGACAGTGGAACCCGGTGCATCTCTCCGTCTGGATGTGGCTACAGAGCTACTAGAAAGACAGTGGAACCCGGTGCATCTCTCCGTCTGGATGGGGCTACAGAGCTACTAGAAAGACAGTGGAACCCGGTGCATTTCTCCGTCTGGATGTGGCTACAGAGCTACTAGAAAGACAGTGGAACCCGGTGCATCTCTCCGTCTGGATGTGGCTACAGAGCTACTAGAAAGACAGTGGAACCCGGTGCATCTCTCCGTCTGGATGTGGCTACAGAGCTACTAGAAAGACAGTGGAACCCGGTGCATTTCTCCGTCTGGATGGGGCTACAGAGCTCCTAGAGAGACAGTGGAACCCGGTGCATCTCTCCGTCTGGATGTGGCTACAGAGCTACTAGAAAGACAGTGGAACCCGGTGCATTTCTCCGTCTGGATGGGGCTACAGAGCTCCTAGAGAGACAGTGGAACCCGGTGCATCTCTCCGTCTGGATGTGGCTACAGAGCTAATAGAAAGACAGTGGAACCCGGTGCATTTCTCCGTCTGGATGGGGCTACAGAGCTACTAGGAAGACAGTGGAACCCGGTGCATCTCTCCGTCTGGATGTGGCTACAGAGCTACTAGAAAGACAGTGGAACCCAGTGCATCTCTCCGTCTGGATGTGGCTACAGAGCTACTAGAAAGACAGTGGAACCCGGTGCATCTCTCCGTCTGGATGTGGCTACAGAGCTACTAGAAAGACAGTGGAACCCGGTGCATCTCTCCGTCTGGATGGGGCTACAGAGCTACTAGAAAGACAGTGGAACCCGGTGCATTTCTCCGTCTGGATGTGGCTACAGAGCTACTAGAAAGACAGTGGAACCCGGTGCATCTCTCCGTCTGGATGTGGCTACAGAGCTACTAGAAAGACAGTGGAACCCGGTGCATCTCTCCGTCTGGATGTGGCTACAGAGCTACTAGAAAGACAGTGGAACCCGGTGCATCTCTCCGTCTGGATGGGGCTACAGAGCTACTAGAAAGACAGTGGAACCCGGTGCATTTCTCCGTCTGGATGGGGCTACAGAGCTCCTAGAGAGACAGTGGAACCCGGTGCATCTCTCCGTCTGGATGGGGCTACAGAGCTCCTAGAAAGACAGTGGAACCCGGTGCATCTCTCCGTCTGGATGTGGCTACAGAGCTACTAGAAAGACAGTGGAACCCGGTGCATCTCTCCGTCTGGATGGGGCTACAGAGCTACTAGAAAGACAGTGGAACCCGGTGCATTTCTCCGTCTGGATGGGGCTACAGAGCTCCTAGAGAGACAGTGGAACCCGGTGCATCTCTCCGTCTGGATGGGGCTACAGAGCTCCTAGAAAGACAGTGGAACCCGGTGCATCTCTCCGTCTGGATGTGGCTACAGAGCTCCTAGAGAGACAGTGGAACCCGGTGCATTCCTCCGTCTGGATGGGGCTACAGAGCTCCTAGAAAGACAGTGGAACCCGGTGCATCTCTCCGTCTGGATGGGGCTACAGAGCTCCTAGAAAGACAGTGGAACCCGGTGCATTCCTCCGTCTGGATGGGGCTACAGAGCTTCTAGAAAGACAGTGGAACCCGGTGCATTTCTCCGTCTGGATGGGGCTACAGAGCTCCTAGAAAGACAGTGGAACCCGGTGCATCTCTCCGTCTGGATGGGGCTACAGAGCTCCTAGAAAGACAGTGGAACCCGGTGCATTTCTCCGTCTGGATGGGGCTACAGAGCTCCTAGAGAGACAGTGGAACCCGGTGCATTCCTCCGTCTGGATGGGGCTACAGAGCTCCTAGAAAGACAGTGGAACCCGGTGCATTTCTCCGTCTGGATGGGGCTACAGAGCTCCTAGAAAGACAGTGGAACCCGGTGCATTTCTCCGTCTGGATGGGCTACAGAGCTCCTAGAGAGACAGTGGAACCCGGTGCATTTCTCCGTCTGGATGGGGCCACAGATCTCCTAGAAAGACAGTGGAACCCGGTGCATTTCTCCGTCTGGATGGGGCTACAGAGCTCCTAGAAAGACAGTGGAACCCGGTGCATTTCTCCGTCTGGATGGGGCTACAGAGCTCCTAGAGAGACAGTGGAACCCGGTGCATTCCTCCGTCTGGATGGGGCTACAGAGCTCCTAGAAAGACAGTGGAACCCGGTGCATTTCTCCGTCTGGATGGGGCTACAGAGCTCCTAGAAAGACAGTGGAACCCGGTGCATTTCTCCGTCTGGATGGGGCTACAGAGCTCCTAGAGAGACAGTGGAACCCGGTGCATTTCTCCGTCTGGATGGGGCCACAGATCTCCTAGAAAGACAGTGGAACCCGGTGCATTTCTCCGTCTGGATGGGGCTACAGAGCTCCTAGAAAGACAGTGGAACCCGGTGCATTCCTCCGTCTGGATGTGGAGCACTTTGGCTAAATGTTTAGACTAATTGCTCGTGTTCCCGCCCTGACATGCTGAACTCTTATTGCACTTTGGGTAACGAGCATTGTCCACATGGAGACGGGTAAAGTTTAACCACACCTCGGAGCGCATCTCTCCGCCATCTCCTCCGTGTGTGTGTGCTGCTGCATGTTGCAGAGCATGTGTGTAAACTGCCCCGCCCCCTCGCACACAGACGGGGAGAGAGAGAGATCTCTCTCTCCCCCGCCCCCTCGCACACGACGGGGAGAGAGAGATCTCTCTCTCCCCCGCCCCCTCGCACACAGACGGGGAGAGAGAGAGATCTCTCCCCCGCCCCCTCGCACACAGACGGGGAGAGAGAGAGATCTCTCCCCCACCCCCTCGCACACAGACGGGGAGAGAGAGAGATCTCTCCCCCACCCCCTCGCACACAGACGGGGAGAGAGAGATCTCTCGTCTGGATTGGAAAGATGGAAAATACATCATAGACGCATTTTGTAGTCTTATTGCACATTAGAATCGGAGTTGGCGACACTGAGGCTGCGATATAATGTTTATGTAGCAATAACACATATGACATATATGTTTGAAATGTCTCCTGTACCGATAAAAAGACTGATAACGTTGGAGCTGAACTGCCTGTGAAACACACGTGATGACGTCACCAACGAATCGACGACTGAATTAGTTGGCAACTAATTTGGTCATCGATTTGAATCGATTAAGTCGATTAGTTGTTGCACCCCTATTGGACAGTCCAGAGATTGTTAATAGTCGATCACAGATCTGGCTCCATTATCTTTGCTCTATAATGACGCCTTGCTGCAATGATCTCCTACTGTTTCCTTTATACTCAGATCACTGTTTATTCAATCTGTCTTTCTACCTGTCTGACTGTCTCTCTACCTGTCTCCCTCTCTACCTGTCTCATGCTCTACCTGTCCCCTCTCTACCTGTCTCCCTCTCTACCTGTCTCATGCTCTACCTGTCTCCCTCTCTACCTGTCTCCCTCTCTACCTGTCTCTCTACCTGTCTCATGCTCTACCGGTCTCCCTCTCTACCTGTCTCCCTCTCTACCTGTCTCTCTACCTGTCTCATGCTCTACCGGTCTCCCTCTCTACCTGTCTCCCTCTCTACCTGTCTCTCTACCTGTCTCATGCTCTACCGGTCTCCCTCTCTACCTGTCTACCTCTCTACCTGTCTCCCTCTCTACCTGTCTCCCTCTCTACCTGTCTCTCTACCTGTCTCTCTACCTGTCTCATGCTCTACCGGTCTCCCTCTCTACCTGTCTCCCTCTCTACCTGTCTCTCTACCGGTCTCCCTCTCTACCTGTCTCCCTCTCTACCTGTCTCTCTACCTGTCTACCTGTCTCACCCAGAGCCAGGGTCTTCCTCAGGTAAGCGATGTCGTCGAAGCTCTGCAGCTCCGGCATGCCGCAGCCCAGCAGCAGAGAGAAGAGGTTGATGAAGAGGCTGGCGTGCTGACGAATCAACAGGTAGGCTTTATAACACATCTCCTGGAACCTGAGAGACAAGCAGGTGAGAGACAGACAGGTGAGAGACAGACAGGTAGGCTTTATAACACATCTCCTGGAACCTAAGAGACACACAGGTGAGAGACAGACAGGTGAGAGACAGATTGATAGACAGACGGCAGGACAGACAGGTCGAGAGACAGACAGCAGGACAGACAGACAGGTGGACAGACAGGTGGACACACCTCTCAAACTCCTTGGTCTTGGTGGACTCCTGCACTCCTTTGCTGATGACGATGAGGAAGTCCTGCGTGAGGACGAAGGGGACGCGTTCCCTCTTATAACCAAACTTCTTCTTCTTGTGGTCCAGGAAGTGGCCGAAGTCAATGTGGAAGAGCTGGAAGCAGAAACAGGAAGTGGCCGAAGTCAATGTGGAAGAGCTGGAAGCAAAAACAGAGCTAACATGCTAACAGCAGCACGCAGCTAGCAGAGCTAACATGCTAACAGCAGCACGCAGCTAGCAGAGCTAACATGCTAACAGCAGCACGCAGCTAGCAGAGCTAACATGCTAACAGCAGCACGCAGCAAGCAGAGCTAACATACTAACTGTAGCATCGACTGTGGAAGAGCTGGAAGCAGAGACAGAGCTAACATGCTAACAGCAGCACGCAGCTAGCAGAGCTAACATGCTAACAGCAGCACGCAGCTAGCAGAGCTAACATACTAACTGTAGCATCGACTGTGGAAGAGCTGGAAGCAGAGACAGAGCTAACATGCTAACAGCAGCACGCAGCTAGCAGAGCTAACATGCTAACAGCAGCACGCAGCTAGCAGAGCTAACATACTAACTGTAGCATCGACTGTGGAAGAGCTGGAAGCAGAGACAGAGCTAACATGCTAACAGCAGCTATTAGAGCTAACATGCTAACTGTAGCATCGACTGTGGAAGACCTGGAAGCAGAAACAGAGCTAACATGCTTACAGCAGCACACAGCTAGCAGAGCTAACATGCTAACTGTAGCATCGACTGTGGAAGAGCTGGAAGCAGAAACAGTGCTAACATGCTAACAGCAGCACGCAGCAAGCAGAGCTAACATGCTAACTGTAGCATCGACTGTGGAAGAGCTGGAAGCAGAAACAGAGCTAACATGCTAACAGCAGCACGCAGCTAGCAGAGCTAACATGCTAACTGTAGCATCGACTGTGGAAGAGCTGGAAGCAGAAACAGTAAAACACTGAGTCAGGTCCCTCATGGTCAGTAAAACACGAGTCAGGTCCCTCATGGTTAGTAAAACACTGAGTCAGGTCCCTCATGGTTAGTAAAACACTGAGTCAGGTCCCTCATGGTCAGTAAAACACTGAGTCAGGTCCCTCATGGTCAGTAAAACACTGAGTCAGGTCCCTCATGGTCAGTAAAACACTGAGTCAGGTCCCTCATGGTTAGTAGAAACACTGAGTCAGGTCCCTCATGGTTAGTAAAACACTGAGTCAGGTCCATCATGGTCAGTAAAACACTGAGTCAGGTCCCTCATGGTTAGTAGAAACACTGAGTCAGGTCCATCATGGTCAGTAAAACACTGAGTCAGGTCCATCATGGTTAGTAGAAACACTGAGTCAGGTCCATCATGGTCAGTAAAACACTGAGTCAGGTCCATCATGGTTAGTAAAACACGAGTCAGGTCCCTCATGGTTAGTAAAACATTGAGTCAGGTCCCTCATGGTTAGTAGAAACACTGAGTCAGGTCCCTCATGGTTAGTAGAAACACTGAGTCAGGTCCCTCATGGTTAGTAAAACACTGAGTCAGGTCCCTCATGGTTAGTAAAACATTGAGTCAGGTCCATCATGGTCAGTAAAAACGCTGAGTCATGCTGAGTCAGGTCCCTCATGGTTAGTAAAACACTGAGTCCGGTCTGTCATGGTTAGTAAAAACGCTTAAAACGCTAAAACCGCTGAGTCATGCTGAGTCATGCTGAGTCATGCTGAGTCACCTGTCTGTCTCACCTGTGGAACCTGTCTCACCTGTCCGTTCTCCTTCACCATGATGTTGGAGTTGTGTCGGTCTCCGATCCCCAGAATGAACGTCGCCACGCAGTAACCAGCACAGGACCTGGTGAACAGGTCGATGGCTCGGTCGTACCTGAGAGACAGACAGGCAGTGAGACAGGTGACAGACAGTCAGACAGGTAACACACAGGTGACAGACAGACGTGTACTGACGCCTCCCCGCGGTTCTTGTCTTTGATCCAGTGTGCAGGGTGTTGGAGTTGAACTGCAGCGCCCCCTTCAGGCCGCCCTTGCACTGGATCTGCATGATGGTGGAAGCTGTTCTTCACTACCTCGATCAGACCCACGCAGTCTCCGATGGACAGACAGCCGTACGGCAGCATGCTGCAGACAGACAGGCAGACAGACAGGTGATTCAGGATGCTTTATATCGCTGTTAATCCTTGAGTCCAGTTCTCACCGCAGGTCCAGGTTCTGGTTCTGCCAGATGTTTTCCATGATCTTGATGATCTGCAGAGTCAGCATGTCCTGCCGCAGGTCTGCAACACACACAGGTCACAAACTACATTACCCACAATCCCCGATCCCTTTGAAGTGTTGTGTTTGCGCTGAGCTAGCTACCGTCTCCATTCTTAAAGATGATCTCGTTGTTGGTAAAGAGCAGTTCCGACATGATGTCAGGATTCTCCCAGTTCAACCACAGAGGACGCTTCGCCGAAGACATGATGCGGCACTCCTCCAGC
>JASDAP010000052.1:67500-82500 GCA_031216635.1 Dissostichus eleginoides
GGAAGTGAGATGAACCTGCACCAGGAGGTGAGATCTACTTCACCAGGAGGTGAGATGTACCTCACCAGGAGGTGAGATGTACCTGCACCAGGAGGTGAGATGTACCTGCACCAGGAGGTGAGCTGTACCTCACCAGGAGGTGAGATGTACCTGCACCAGGAGGTGAGATTAACCTCACCAGCTGCAGGAGTGAACAGGAGGTCTCACCTGTACGAGCTGCAGGAGGTGAACAGGAGGTCTCACCTGTACGAGCTGCAGGAGGTGAACAGGAGGACTCACCTGTACGAGCTGCAGGAGGTGAACAGGAGGACTCACCTGTACGAGCTGCAGGAGGTGAACAGGAGGTCTCACCTGTACGAGCTGCAGGATGTGAACAGGAGGACTCACCTGTACGAGCTGCAGGAGGTGAACAGGAGGTCTCACCTGTACGAGCTGCAGGATGTGAACAGGAGGACTCACCTGTACGAGCTGCAGGAGGTGAACAGGAGGTCTCACCTGTACGAGCTGCAGGAGGTGAACAGGAGGTCTCACCTGTACGAGCTGCAGGATGTGAACAGGAGGACTCACCTGTACGAGCTGCAGGATGTGAACAGGAGGACTCACCTGTACGAGCTGCAGGAGGTGAACAGGAGGACTCAACTGTACGAGCTGCAGGAGGTGAATAGGAGGACTCACCTGTACGAGCTGCAGGAGGTGAACAGGAGGACTCACCTGTACGAGCTGCAGGATGTGAACAGGAGGACTCACCTGTACGAGCTGCAGGAGGTGAGCAGGAGGACTCACCTGTACGAGCTGCAGGCGGTGAACAGGAGGACTCACCTGTACGAGCTGCAGGAGGTGAGCAGGAGGACTCACCTGTACGAGCTGCAGGAGGTGAGCAGGAGGACTCACCTGTACGAGCTGCAGGATGGGAACAGGAGGACTCACCTGTACGAGCGGCAGGAGGTGAATAGAGGACTCACCTGTACGAGCGGCAGGAGGTGAATAGGAGGACTCACCTGTACGAGCTACAGGAGGTGAGCAGGAGGACTCACCTGTACGAGCTGCAGGCGGTGAACAGGAGGACTCACCTGTACGAGCTGCAGGAGGTGAGCAGGAGGACTCACCTGTACGAGCTGCAGGAGGTACTGCGACAGCTTGTCGTCGCTCAGTCCCTGCACCAGGCAGCGCAGAGCGAACTCCCTGACCATCGGATCAGGGAAGTTACAGTCCAACAGCTCCAGAGCAGATTCAGGCTCCATCAGAGGCCACTCCTTCAACAAGCAGTACATCTGAGGAGGGGGAGAGGAGGAGGAGGAGGAGGAGGAGGAGGAGGAGGAGGAGGAGGAGGAGGAGGAGGAGGAGGAGGACGACACAAACAGGTATCTGTTGAGAATTGAGGAACAGAGAATGATCTGGACCACCAGAAGCAGTTCTCGGGTTAGGGTTCTGTAACCTTCTTTGGTTGGTTAAGTGTAGTGGTTTGTCAGTTAGGGTTAGGGTTCTGTACCCCTCTTTGGTTGGTTAAGTGTAGTGGTTTGTCGGTTAGGGTTCTGTACCCCTCTTTGGTTGGTTAAGTGTAGTGGTTTGTCGGTTAGGGTTAGGGTTCTGTACCCCTCTTTGGTTGGTTAAGTGTAGTGGTTTGAAGGTTAGGGTTAGGGTTCTGTACCCCTCTTTGGTTGGTTAAGTGTAGTGGTTTGTTGGTTAGGGTTAGGGTTCTGTAACCCTCTTTGGTTGGTTAAGTGTAGTGGTTTGTCGGTTAGGGTTAGGGTTCTGTACCTGCGAGGCTTCGTCTCTCGAGTTCCATTTGACGGACAGAAGCAGCTTAGGGAGAGACTCAGGAATCTTTACACAGTAATGTCTGCAGAGAGAGACAGGTAGGCAGACAGACAGGTAGAGAGAGACAGAGAGACAGGTAAAACATAGAAACCACCAAGAAACACAGAGACAAGAGAGAGGAGGGACTCACCAGTGTGAAGCCCCGCCCCTCACCTGTGACTCACCTGTGTGAAGCCCCGCCCCTACCTGTGACTCACCTGTGTCTCCAGAGGAAGTCCTTTTCCTGCTCAGAGAGCTCGTACAGAGGGTCTTTGGAGCTGAGGGACCGCAGCTGCTCTGCATCTCCTGCAGAAACACTGCTGTCACAGGCCAGGCGACTGCTCTGAGAGACAGACAGGTGGAGAGACAGACAGGTGGAGAGGGAGACAGGTGTTACCAGGTGTTAGTGTTCACTGGAAAGTAACTAGTGTTCACTGGAAAGTAACTAGTGTTCACTGGAAAGTAACCAGTGTTCACTGGAAAGTAACTAGTGTTCACTGGAAAGTAACTAGTGTTCACTGGAAAGTAACAAGTGTTCACTGGAGAGTAACTTGTGTTCACTGGAAATTAACTAGTGTTCACTGGAAATTAACTTGTGTTCACTGGAAAGTAACCAGTGTTCACTGGAAAGTAACCAGTGTTCACTGGAAATTAACTTGTGTTCACTGGAAAGTAACAAGTGTTCACTGGAAAGTAACTTGTGTTCACTGGAAAGTACTAGTGTTCACTGGAAAGTAACTAGTGTTCACTGGAAAGTAACTTGTGTTCACTGGAAAGTAACTAGTGTTCACTGGAAAGTAACTAGTGTTCACTGGAAAGTAACAAGTGTTCACTGGAAATTAACTTGTGTTCACTGGAAAGTAACAAGTGTTCACTGGAAAGTAACTTGTGTTCACTGGAAGTAACTAGTGTTCACTGGAAAGTAACAAGTGTTCACTGGAGAGTAACTTGTGTTCACTGGAAATTAACTAGTGTTCACTGGAAAGTAACCAGTGTTCACTGGAAAGTAACCAGTGTTCACTGGAAATTAACTTGTGTTCACTGGAAAGTAAATGTTCACTGGAAAGTAACTTGTGTTCACTGGAAAGTAACTAGTGTTCACTGGAAAGTAACTAGTGTTCACTGGAAAGTAACTAGTGTTCACTGGAAAGTAACTAGTGTTCACTGGAAAGTAACAAGTGTTCACTGGAAATTAACTTGTGTTCACTGGAAAGTAACAAGTGTTCACTGGAAAGTAACTTGTGTTCACTGGAAAGTAACTAGTGTTCACTGGAAAGTAACAAGTGTTCACTGGAAATTAACTTGTGTTCACTGGAAAGTAACAAGTGTTCACTGGAAAGTAACCAGTGTTCACTGGAAAGTAACTAGTGTTCACTGGAAATTAACTTGTGTTCACTGGAAAGTAACCAGTGTTCACTGGAAAGTAACTTGTGTTCACTGGAAAGTAACTAGTGTTCACTGGAAAGTAACTAGTGTTCACTGGAAAGTAACAAGTGTTCACTGGAAATTAACTTGTGTTCACTGGAAAGTAACAAGTGTTCACTGGAAAGTAACTTGTGTTCACTGGAAAGTAACTAGTGTTCACTGGAAAGTAACAAGTGTTCACTGGAAATTAACTTGTGTTCACTGGAAAGTAACAAGTGTTCACTGGAAAGTAACTTGTGTTCTCACGTTCACTGGAAAGTAACTAGTGTTCACTGGAAAGTAACTTGTGTTCACTGGAAAGTAACCAGTGTTCACTGGAAAGTAACTTGTGTTCACTGGAAATTAACTTGTGTTCACTGGAAAGTAACAAGTGTTCACTGGAAAGTAACTTGTGTTCACTGGAAAGTAACTAGTGTTCACTGGAAAGTAACAAGTGTTCACTGGAAAGTAACTTGTGTTCACTGGAAAGTAACTAGTGTTCACTGGAAAGTAACTTGTGTTCACTGGAAAGTAACAAGTGTTCACTGGAAAGTAACTTGTGTTCACTGGAAAGTAACTAGTGTTCACTGGAAAGTAACTAGTGTTCACTGGAAAGTAACTTGTGTTCACTGGAAAGTAACTAGTGTTCACTGGAGAGTAACTTGTGTTCACTGGAGAGTAACTAGTGTTCACTGGAAAGTAACTAGTGTTCACTGGAGAGTAACTTGTGTTCACTGGAAAGTAACTTGTGTTCACTGGAAAGTAACTATGTTCACTGGAAAGTAACTAGTGTTCACTGGAAAGTAACTTGTGTTCACTGGAAAGTAACTAGTGTTCACTGGAAAGTAACTAGTGTTCACTGGAGAGTAACTTGTGTTCACTGGAAAGTAACTAGTGTTCACTGGAGAGTAACTAGTGTTCACTGGAAAGTAACTTGTGTTCACTGGAAAGTAACCAGTGTTCACTGGAAAGTAACTAGTGTTCACTGGAAAGTAACTAGTGTTCACTGGAAAGTAACTTGTGTTCACTGGAAAGTAACTAGTGTTCACTGGAAAGTAACTTGTGTTCACTGGAAAGTAACTAGTGTTCACTGGAAAGTAACTTGTGTTCACTGGAAAGTAACTAGTGTTCACTGGAAAGTAACTAGTGTTCACTGGAAAGTAACTTGTGTTCACTGGAAAGTAACTAGTGTTCACTGGAAAGTAACAAGTGTTCACTGGAAAGTAACTAGTGTTCACTGGAAAGTAACTTGTGTTCACTGGAAAGTAACTAGTGTTCACTGGAAAGTAACTTATGTTCACTGGAAAGTAACTAGTGTTCACTGGAAAGTAACTAGTGTTCACTGGAAAGTAACTAGTGTTCACTGGAAAGTAACTTGTGTTCACTGGAAAGTAACTTGTGTTCACTGGAAAGTAACTTGTGTTCTCACGTTCACTGAAAGTAACCAGTGTTCACTGGAGAGTAACTAGTGTTCACTGGAAAGTAACTTGTGTTCACTGGAAAGTAACTTGTGTTCACTGGAAAGTAACTTGTGTTCTCACGTTCACTGGAAAGTAACCAGTGTTCACTGGAGAGTAACTAGTGTTCACTGGAAAGTAACTAGTGTTCACTGGAAAGTAACTAGTGTTCACTGGAGAGTAACTAGTGTTCACTGGAAAGTAACTAGTGTTCACTGGAAGTAACTAGTGTTCACTGGAGAGTAACTAGTGTTCACTGGAAAGTAACTAGTGTTCACTGGAGAATAGTGTTCACTGGAAAGTAACTAGAGTTCACTGGAAAGTAACTAGTGTTCACTGGAAAGTAACTAGTGTTCACTGGAAAGTAACTAGTGTTCACTGGAGAGTAACTAGTGTTCACTGGAAAGTAACTAGTGTTCACTGGAAAGTAACTAGTGTTCACTGGAAAGTAACTTGTGTTCTCACGTTCACTGGAAGTAACCAGTGTTCACTGGAAAGTAACTAGTGTTCACTGAGAGTAACTAGTGTTCACTGGAGAGTAACTAGTGTTCACTGGAGAGTAACTAGTGTTCACTGGAGAGTAACTAGTGTTCACTGGAAAGTAACTAGTGTTCACTGGAGAGTAACTAGTGTTCACTGGAAAGTAACTAGTGTTCACTGGAAAGTAACTTGTGTTCTCACGTTCACTGGAAAGTAACCAGTGTTCACTGGAAAGTAACCAGTGTTCACTGGAAAGTAACTAGTGTTCACTGGAAAGTAACTTGTGTTCTCACGTTCACTGGAAAGTAACCAGTGTTCACTGGAAAGTAACCAGTGTTCACTGGAAAGTAACTTGTGTTCACTGGAAAGTAACTTGTGTTCACTGGAAATTAACTGTTCGTTTTGTCCATGGCCTTTTAGGGGCTACGTAGTTACCGTGGCAGTAGCTGTATATATATACATATATATATACATATATATATATATATATATATACATATACATATATTTGTATATATTATATACTGTAATACCATTCTGTGGCAGTAGCTGTATATATATATATATATCACATTACATTATACATACATATAATGTAATATAATGTAATGTAATGTAGTACCAGGCCGTGGCAGTAGCTGTAGCCCAGCTCCCGGCTGATGGTCCAGTTCGCGTGCTCTTCGATCTGCTGATCATCAGGAAACACCACGGTCTGATTAAACCAGGAGAACTCCAGCTCCACACAGGGGGTCTCCTGCAGAGAGACAGGTAGCAAAGAGACAGGTAGCAGAGAGACAGGTAGCAGAGAGACAGGTAGCAGACAGACAGAGAGACAGACAGGTACCTTGTTGGGATTTGAACCAGCAACTCCGATGGGGTTCAGCAGGTCTTCCAGGCCGTGAGGAACCGGCCAAAGACTGAGAGCCACTTTCCCTGAGACCAGGACGTCGGTATAATCAAACAGGTTGACATTCCCCCAGGCCAGAGGACAGTGCTCCTGGGGACAGACAGGTAGAGAGACAGACAGGTAGAGAGACAGACAGGTAGAGAGACAGGTGAGAGACAGACAGCATACAGACAGACAGGTGAGTATGTATGTCTCCTTCCTGTCTCACCTCCTTGGCTCCCTTCCTTCCCTTCACTGAGCAGATAGACAGGCAGAGTCTGGCCGAGCGAGGGAGGTCAGCCAGGTAGATATCATAGGTCAGCCATTCGTTCCACCTGAGAGACAGACAGGTACAGAGACAGGTGAGACAGACAGGTAGATATCATAGGTCAGCCATTCGTTCCACCTGAGAGACAGACAGGTACAGAGACAGGTGAGACAGACAGGTAGATATCATAGGTCAGCCATTCGTTCCACCTGAGAGACAGACAGGTACAGAGACAGGTGAGACAGACAGGTAGATGTTATTGTGTGTGTGTGTGTGTGTGTGTGTGTGGTGTGTGTGAGGTGTGTGTGTGTGTGTGTGTGTGTACCTGGGGTTGGAGCAGGGGACTCTCTGTGTGTTGACGTTGTCACAGAGTGGCTCTCCTCCATGATAGATACCTGTCCTCACATAGATCTACACACACACACACACACACACACACACATCCACACACACACACAGAGACAAACACACACACACTGTATCAGAGTTGTGTCAGTGGGTGGCGGAGCGTCTGATTGGACGATAGTTCCTCACCTTGTCGATGTCTCTGATGTTGACGTTGACGTAAGTGGCGCAGAGGAGGCGGAGCCTCAGCAGGGTGTTAAAGGCCCAGAGGGATCGGGGGGGGGAGCCATCGCCCCCCCCAGGACAGGGAGACGGCTGGGGGGTCCTCCGGCTGAGAGACACACAGGAAGCTGATTGGCGACTGTACATCTGTGTACGTGTGTCAGAGACACTGATTGGCTGTGTACGTGTGTCAGAGACGCTGATTGGCTGTGTACGTTTGTCAGAGATGCTGATTGGCTGTGTACGTGTGTCAGAGATGCTGATTGGCTGCTGTACGTGAGTCAGAGATGCTGATGGCTGCTGTACCTGTATGAAGGCGTGACGAAGCCCGAGGCAGGAAGCTGAGAATAAAGACTCTCTTTGGAGACGAGCATAAGGTGAGGCAGACGACCCACGATGATACAGGATCGGATATACTGCAGATAGACAGGTGGAGAGAGTGAGACAGGTGAAGACAGGTGGAGAGAGTGAGACAAGTAGAGCTTGATGATGAAGTTGTTACCTTGTACTGACTGAGAGGATACTTCTCCAACAGGTACTCATCACAGCCACACACCTGAGAGAGAGACAGGCAGTCACACAGACAGGTAGTCAGATAGACAGACCGGTAATCAGACAGACAGTCAGTCAGACAGACAGTCATAGAGTGAGTACCTTGAGGATGTACTGCCCCTGGTACTCCTGCACACAGAGGCGCAGTTGTTGAGGCGACAGGTGCATGGAGCGGCTCTTCTTCCTGATGGACTCGGCTATCAGCTGCTCAGGTAAACTGTCATGGCTCACCTGGACAACAACAACAACAACACAACAACAGCACCTAAACATAGAACAATAGAAACATCCATCCATCTTCTACTGCTCACCTGGAGTCTGGAGAGACCACCTGACCCCATCCTCCTGCAGCACCTCCCACAGTATCTCCCAGGGAACCGGGCCATACACTTTCTCAAAATCCACAAAACACATGTAGACCGATAAGCATACTCCAGGCCCCCCTCCAGCCCCCTCCAGGCCCCTCCAGGCCCCCTCCAAGCCCCCTCCAGGCCACCTCCAGGCCACCTCGAAGATCCTGGCAAGAATCCTTACCAGGACAAATCTGCATTGTTCCTACTCAATCTGAGGTTCAACTATCGACTGGACCCTTCCTTCCAGAACCTTAGAGTAAACCTTCCCGGGGGGGGCTGAGTAGAACCACATCCCTGGGGGGGCTGAGTAGAACTACCTCCCTGGGGGGCTGAGTAGAACCACCTCCCTTGGGGGCTGAGTAGGACCACCCGAGTCTCCCACTCCTTCGGTGCTGTTCCCAACTTCCACGCATCAATCAACCCCTGGGACTTTGCAACTGACAGAACTACCTCAGTGACCCCCTCCCAGAAGATTAATGCTGACCCCCACCATCCTCCTGATGGTTCCCTGATCATCTCCTGATGGTTCTCTGTTCCTCTCCTGATGGTTCCCTGATCCCCTCTTGATGGTTCCCTGATCCCCTCCTGATGGTTCACTTATCCCCTCCTGATGGTTCTCTGTTCCTCTCCTGATGGTTCCCTGATCCCCTCCTGATGGTTCACTTAACCCCTTCTGATGGTTCTCTGTTCCTCTCCTGATGGTTCCCTGATCCCCTCCTGATGGTTCACTTAACCCCTTCTGATGGTTCTCTGTTCCTCTCCTGATGGTTCCCTTATCCTCTCCTGATGGTTCTTTGTTCCTCTCCTGATGGTTCCCTGATCTCCTCTTGATGGTTCCCTGATCCCCTCCTGATGGTTCACTTATCCCCTTCGGATGGTTCCCTGATCCCCTCCTGATGGTTCACGTATCCCCTCCTGATGGTTCTCTGTTCCTCTCCTGATGGTTCCCTGATCCCCTCCTGATGGTTCACTTATCCCCTCCTGATGGTTCTCTGTTCCCCTCCTGATGGTTCTCTGTTCCTCTCCTGATGGTTCCCTGATCCCCTCCTGATGGTTCACTTATCCCCTCCTGATGGTTCCCTGATCCCCTCCTGATGGTTCACTTATCCCCTCCTGATGGTTCTCTGTTCCTCTCCTGATGGTTCCCTGATCCCCTCCTGATGGTTCACTTAACCCCTTCTGATGGTTCTCTGTTCCTCTCCTGATGGTTCCCTGATCCCCTCCTGATGGTTCACTTAACCCCTTCTGATGGTTCTCTGTTCCTCTCCTGATGGTTCCCTTATCCTCTCCTGATGGTTCTTTGTTCCTCTCCTGATGGTTCCCTGATCTCCTCTTGATGGTTCCCTGATCCCCTCCTGATGGTTCACTTATCCCCTTCGGATGGTTCCCTGATCCCCTCCTGATGGTTCACGTATCCCCTCCTGATGGTTCTCTGTTCCTCTCCTGATGGTTCCCTGATCCCCTCCTGATGGTCCCCCCCAAATCTCTTCTATAACCTCTCAGTAAGCATCTTTACCTTCAGGGTGTATTTCTGTTTGGAGTTAGACGGAGACACGATCACCCAGATTGTGACAATCAACCTCCCTGCAGAGAGACAGGTAGAGAGACAGGTGAGAGACAGACACAGACAGGTAGAGAGACAGGTGAGAGACAGACACAGACAGGTAGAGAGACAGGTAGAGAGACAGGTGAGAGACAGGTGAACAGAGAGAGGAAAGAGAGACAGGTAGAGGCAGAGAGTCTTTTAACAGGAAAAAACGTGTTTCACTTCCGGTTACGTCTCCACAATAAAAGCCCCTGTTATTGAGTTAAGACTCTTATTGTGGAGGGGGGGTACCTTTGTCCAGCTTGCTGTAGATGTTATTGAGACTCTTATTGTGGAGGGGGGGTACCTTTGTCCAGCTTGCTGTATATGTTATTGAGTTAAGACTCTTATTGTGGAGGGGGGGTACCTTTGTCCAGCTTGCTGTACATGTTATTGAGTTAAGACTCTTATTGTGGAGGGGGGGTACCTTTGTCCAGCTTGCTGTAGATGTTATTGAGACTCTTATTGTGGAGGGGGGGTACCTTTGTCCAGCTTGCTGTACATGTTATTGAGTTAAGACTCTTATTGTGGAGGGGGGGTACCTTTGTCCAGCTTGCTGTACATGTTATTGAGTTAAGACTCTTATTGTGGAGGGGGGGTACCTTTGTCCAGCTTGCTGTATATGTTATTGAGTTAAGACTCTTATTGTGGAGGGGGGGTACCTTTGTCCAGCTTGCTGTACATGTTATTGAGTTAAGACTCTTATTGTGGAGGGGGGGTACCTTTGTCCAGCTTGCTGTAGATGTTATTGAGTTAAGACTCTTATTGTGGAGGGGGTACCTTTGTCCAGCTTGCTGTAGATGTTATTGAGACTCTTATTGTGGAGGGGGGGTACCTTTGTCCAGGTTGCTGTAGATGTTATTGAGTTAAGACTCTTATTGTGGAGGGGGGGTACCTTTGTCCAGCTTCCTTTAGATGTTATTAAGTTAAGACTCTTATTGTGGAGGGGGGGTACCTTTGTCCAGCTTGCTGTAGATGTTATTGAGACTCTTATTGTGGAGGGGGGTTACCTTTGACCAGCTTGCTGTAGATGTTATTGAGTTAAGACTCTTATTGTGGAGGGGGTGTACCTTTGTCCAGCTTCCTTTAGATGTTATTAAGTTAAGACTCTTATTGTGGAGGGGGGGTACCTTTGTCCAGCTTCCTTTAGATGTTATTAAGTTAAGACTCTTATTGTGGAGGGGGGGTACCTTTGTCCAGCTTGCTGTAGATGTTATTGAGACTCTTATTGTGGAGGGGGGGTACGTTTGACCAGCTTGCTGTAGATGTTATTGAGTTAAGACTCTTATTGTGGAGGGGGGGTACCTTTGTCCAGCTTGCTGTAGATGTTATTGAGTTAAGACTCTTATTGTGGAGGGGGGGTACCTTTGTCCAGCTTGCTGTATATGTTATTGAGTTAAGACTCTATTGTGGAGGGGGGTACCTTTGTCCAGCTTGCTGTAGATGTGTTGGGGTAGCTGGGGCAGGACTCCAGGTTGGGGGGGTACACGTACAGGGCCTGGCTGTGTGCCCCCCCCCCTCCGCTCCTCCATCGCCTCCCTGCAGACGCTCAGGATCGACCTCCGGAAGTCCTGGACCTCCGGGTCCTTCATCATCTCGAACTCACAGACCGGCATCCGATGGCAAATCCTGGGGGGGGGGCAGGGTTACATTTAGAATGGGGGGGGGCCTATTTAGTTTCCCAAAAAAGACCTCTCAACCCCCCCTGAACCACACTGCTCTCTCCTGTGTACAGTCTTACCTCTCAATCCCCTAACCTGGGGGGGTTACCTGGAGGGGGATTACCTTGGGGGTGTTACCTGGGAGGTATTACCTTGGGGGATAACCTTGGGGGGGTTACCTGGGGGGATTACCTGTGGGGGGAGTTACCTGGGGAGATTACCTAGGGGAGTTACCTGGGGGTGGTTACCTGGGGGAGTTACCTGGGGGAGGTTACCTAGGGGAGTTACCTGGGGGAGTTACCTGGGGGAGTTACCTGGGGGTGTTACCTGGAGGGTTTACTGGAGGGTTTACTGGGGGGTTAACTGGGGGGTTACCTGGGGGGAGTACCTGGGGGAGTTACCTGGGGGGTTTCCTGGGGGGTTTCCTATCTTACCTATCTCCCGGTTCAGGATCTTCTCTTCTCTGTTTCCCAGCGGTTCGATGACCTTGAGGATCGGGTGGAACAGCCGAAGGTCACACAGTCTTCTCGTCTCGTCGTAGAACTCCTCCCTCTCTGCCTCCTGGGTCACGCCCACAAAGATGTAGCTCGACTCCTCCTGACCAATCAGAGAGCAGAGATCATTACATTTTAAACGTTTAGAAAGTGCACTAAAAGGTTAATTAACAGTTATACTCCATTCTTGTGACTGAGAGAGAGAAGGTGGGGCTTAAGGATTAGGGGTGGGGCTTAATGATAGTAGGTGGGGCTTACTGGTGGGAGGCGGGGCTTAATGTTAGGAGAGGGGGTGTAATGGTGGGAGGCGGGGCTTAATGGTGACTCAAGTCGCATCAGCAGGAGCTTCATAGGAATGAACCTCCTGCTGATGCGACAGGTGAGACAGCAGTGAGACAGGTACCTGCAGCACTGAGACAGGTACCTGCAGCACTGAGACAGGTACCTGCAGCAGGTGAGACAGCAGTGAGACAGGTACTGCAGCACTGAGACAGGTACCTGAAGCAGGTGAGACAGCAGTGAGACAGGTAGTGCAGCACTGAGACAGGTACCTGCAGCAGGTGAGACAGCAGTGAGACAGGTACCTGCAGCAGTGAGACAGAGACCTGCTGCAGGTGAGACAGCAGTGAGACAGGTAGTGCACTACTGAGACAGGTACCTGCAGCAGGTGAGACAGCATTGATACAGGTACCTGCAGCAGGTGAGACAGCAGTGAGACAGGTACCTGCAGAAGGGAGACAGTGGGTATTTCCTGGCCTCAGTGAACAGCTGCTGTTTGATGCTGAGCAGAGGAGTCTCTCTGAGGCACTCCAGACTCACCATCATCCCTAAACATGAGTCAGCACAGAGACATGAGTCAGCACAGAGACATGAGTCAGCACAGAGACACGAGTCAGCACAGAGAAACGAGTCAGAACAGAGACAAAAGTCAGAACAGAGACATGAGTCAGCACAGAGAAGGTCAGCACAGAGACATGAGTCAGCACAGAGACAAGAGTCAGCACAAGAGACATGAGTCAGCACAGAGACATGAGTCAGCACAGAGACACGAGTCAGCACAGAGAAACGAGTCAGAACAGAGACAAAAGTCAGCACAGAGACATGAGTCAGCACAGAGACAAGAGTAAGCACAGAGACATGAGTCAGCATTATGAGTCAGCACAAAGACATGATAGCACAGAGACATGAGAAATCACAGGACATGAGTCAGCATTATGAGTCAGCACAAATAAATGAGTCAGCACAGAGACAGGAGTCAGCACAGAGATATGAGTCATCACAGAGACATGAGTCAGCATTATGAGTCAGCACAGAGACATGAGTCAGCACAGAAACATGAGTCAGCATAGAGACATGAGTCAGCACAGAGACATGAGTCAGCACAGAGAAACGAGTCACAACAGAGACATGAGTCATCGCAAAGACATGAGTCAGCACGGAGACACGAGTCAGCACAGAGACATGAGTCATCACAAAAACAAGAGTCAGCACAGAGACACGAGTCAGCACAGAAACATGAGCCAGCACAGAGACATGAGTCAGCACAGAGACATGAGTCAGCACAGAGACATGAGCCAGCACAGAAACATGAGCCAGCACAGAGACATGAGTCAGCACAGAGACATGAGCCAGCACAGAAACATGAGCCAGCACAGAGACATGAGTCAGCACAGAGACATGAGCCAGCACAGAGACAAGAGTAAGCACAGAGACATGAGTCAGCATTATGAGTCAGCACAAAGACATGAGTCAGCACAGAGACGTGAGAAATCACAGGGACATGAGTCAGCATTATGAGTCAGCACAAATAAATGAGTCAGCACAGAGACATGAGTCAGCACAGAGACATGAGTCAGCATTATGAGTCAGCACAAAGACATGAGTCAGCACAGAGATATGAGTCATCACAGAAACATGAGTCAGCACAGAGACACGAGTCAGAACAGAGACAAAAGTCAGCACAAAGACATGAGTCAGCACAGAGACATGAGTCATCACAAAAACAAGAGTCAGCACAGACACATGAGTCAGCACAGAGACAAGAGTCAGCACAGAGACATGAGTCAGCACAGAGACATGAGTCAGCACAGAGACAAGAGTCAGCACAGAGACATGAGTCATCACAAAAACAAGAGTCAGCACAGACACATGAGTCAGCACAGAGACAAGAGTCAGCACAGAGACATGAGTCAGCACAGAGACATGAGTCAGCACAGAGACAAGAGTCAGCACAGAAACATGAGTCAGCACAGAGACAAGAGTCAGCACAGAGACATGAGTCAGTATTATGAGTCAGCACAGAGACATGAGTCAGCATTTTGAGTCAGCACAGAGACATGAGTCAGCAAAGAGACATGAGAAATCACAGGGACATGAGTCAGCATTATGAGTCAGCACAAATAAATGAGTCAGCACAGAGACATGAGTCAGCATTTTGAGTCAGCACAGAGACATGAGTCAGCACAGAGACATGAGTCAGCATTATGAGTCAGCACAAAGACATGAGTCAGCACAGAGATATGAGTCATCACAGAGACATGAGTCAGCATATGAGTCAGCACAGAGACATGAGTCAGCACAGAAACATGAGTCAGCATAGAGACACGAGTCAGCACAGAGACATGAGTCAGCACAGAACACGAGTCAGCACAGAGAAACGAGTCAGAACAGAGACAAAAGTCAGCACAGACATGAGTCAGCACAGAGACAAGAGTAAGCACAGAGACATGAGAAATCACAGGGACATGAGTCAGCATTATGAGTCAGCACAAAGACATGAGTCAGCACAGAGACATGAGAAATCACAGGGACATGAGTCAGCATTATGAGTCAGCACAATAATGAGTCAGCACAGAGAATGAGTCAGCACAGAGATATGAGTCATCACAGAGAATGAGTCAGCATTATGAGTCAGCAAAGAGACATGAGTCAGCACAGAAACATGAGTCAGCATAGAGACATGAGTCAGCACAGAGACATGAGTCAGCACAGAGAAACGAGTCAGAACAGAGACATGAGTCATCGCAAAGACATGAGTCAGCACAGAGACACGAGTCAGCACAGAGACATGAGTCATCACAAAAACAAGAGTCAGCACAGAGACACGAGTCAGCACAGAAACATGAGCCAGCACAGAGACATGAGTCAGCACAGAGACATGAGCCAGCACAGAGACAAGAGTAAGCACAGAGACATGAGTCAGCATTATGAGTCAGCACAAAGACATGAGTCAGCACAGAGACGTGAGAAATCACAGGGACATGAGTCAGCATTATGAGTCAGCACAAATAAATGAGTCAGCACAGAGACATGAGTCAGCACAGAGACATGAGTCAGCACAGAGACATGAGTCAGCAATATGAGTCAGCATAAGACATGAGTCAGCACAGAGACATGAGTCAGCACAGAGACATGAGTCAGCACAGAGACGTGAGTCAGCACAGAGACATGAGTCAGCACAGAGACGTGAGTCAGCACAGAGACATGAGTCAGCGTT
>JASDAP010000052.1:85000-112500 GCA_031216635.1 Dissostichus eleginoides
GATTGTTCCCGCGCCGCATTCCTCCTGTCATACCTGTCTGTCTGCCTTTCTGTCTGTCTGTCTGTCTGCCTGTCTCTCTTTGTCTCAGGATGGATCCGGTGTATCCTCTGTCACCGCCCCTCTCACACAAAGACAGCCGCTTCACGGAGACTGTCTCTCTCTCTCCTGTCTGTCTCTCTCTCTCCTTCTGTCTTTCTCTCCTGTCTCTCTCTCTCTCTCTCTCCCGTCTGTCTCCCTGCCTGTCTCTCTCTCTCCTGTCTCTCTCTCTCTCTCCTGTCTGTCTCTCACCGGTGCTGTAGAACAATGTGTTGAAGGAGGGAGGAGGGAGGGGGCGGGGCTTCCTGTTCCTCTCTTAAAGGGCCAGCGTCCTGTCAGAGAACCGGAAGTGATGAGCACTGTGATCAAATTTAAATATTAATAATATCAGTGTTATATTAAATATATATATAAATAACATTTATATATATATATATAATATAAATTATATATATTTAACATATATTATTTATATTTAATTTAACCGTGTGTGCAGCCAGCAGGATTATCTTAATCCTAATCCCTCTTTGTTTTCCAGATTCCCTTTGTTTATTATGAGAGTGTGAGTGAGTGTGTGTGTGTGTGTGTGTGTGTGTGTGTGTGTGTGTGTGTGTGTGTGTGTGTGTGTGTGTGTGTGTGATGAGTGCAGGAAAAGATAAACCCACAGATCCTGTTTACAGTAAAATAATTATCTTTATTAAATGTTTTTTAATTAGTTTTCATATTTCTTCTTCTCTGGTAAGTAAACAACAATAAACATCTTTAGATATATTTTTTTAAATGTACTCTCCATCTAATGTTAGTGACATTAGAAACACCCGAACACATTCAAGATCATCTCTAAACTACATCTGAACACATCATGGCAACGTTATATTATATCGGGCTGTCACGTTAACGCGTTAATAACGCGAGCACCTGACTTTACGCAGGGAGCCAGACAGAGGGACGTTGTACAAGAAGTCAGCACACTCAGCACGGATAGTGCGCGCAACATGATTGCAGCGTCCAGGCAGCTCCCGTTCGAGCATATGCCTTGAGTTGCACATAGCTCCAACGATCCATCACACACACACACACACACACACACACACACACACACACACACACACACACACACACACACACACACACACAGTATGAGAGAGGTTCCAGGTTGTTGTGTTTAATATTCATCAGAATATTTCTCATTGTTCAAATGATAAACAAACATTTGCAGAAAGCATATCTGTCCTCTCAGATGTTGATAAGAGTATTCAAAACTTGAAAAATATCCCTCTGAGGTTCATTTAGAACAGACAAAGAATGTGAGATTAATTTGCGATTAATCGCGATTAACTATTTGAATCGACTGACAGCCCTAATATATATATATATATATATATATATATATATATATATTTATATATATATATATATATATATATATATATATATATATAATGTACCTGCACCCAACAAGCATGCTACCGAATAGAGCACCACAACCTCCCTTTGCCTGATGCTAACTGCTAACTGCTAACTGGTAAATGCTAACAGCTAACTGTAACAGCTAACTGTAACAGCTAACTGTAACAGCTAACTGCTAACTGTTAACTGCTAACAGCTAACTGTAACAGCTAACTGCTAACTGTTAACTGCTAACAGCTAACTGTAACAGCTAACTGCTAACTGTTAACTGTTAACAGCTAACTGTTAACTGCTAACTGTAACAGCTAACTGTAACAGCTAACTGCTAACTGTTAACTGCTAACAGCTGACTGTAACAGCTAACTGCTAACAGCTGACTGTAACAGCTAACTGCTAACTGCTAACAGCTAACTGTAACAGCTAACTGCTAACAGCTAACTGTAACAGCTAACTGCTAACTGCTAACAGCTAATTGCTAACAGCTAACTGTAACAGCTAACTGCTAACTGCTAACAGCTAACAGCTAACTGTAACTGCTAACAGCTAACAGCTAACTGTAACTGCTAACAGCTAACTGTAACAGCTCACTGTAACAGCTAACTGCTAACTGTTAACTGCTAACAGCTAACTGCTAACAGCTAACTGTAACAGCTAACTTTAACAGCTAACTGTAACAGCTAACTTCTAACTGCTAACAGCTAACTGTAACAGCTAACTGTAACAGCTAACTGCTAACTGCTAACAGCTAACTGTAACAGCTAACTTCTAACTGCTAACAGCTAACTGTAACAGCTAACTGTAACAGCTAACTTCTAACTGCTAACAGCTAACTGTAACAGCTAACTGCTAACAGCTAACAGCTAACTGTAACAGCTAACTGCTAACAGCTAACTGTAACAGCTAACTGTAACAGCTAACTGTAACAGCTTACTGTAACAGCTAACTTCTAACTACTAACAGCTAACTGTAACAGCTAACTGTAACAGCTAACTTCTAACTGCTAACAGCTAACTGTAACAGCTAACTGTAACAGCTTACTGTAACAGCTAACTTCTAACTGCTAACAGCTAACTGTAACAGCTAACTGTAACAGCTAACTGTAACAGCTAACTGCTAACTGTTAACTGCTAACAGCTAACTGTAACAGCTAACTGCTAACTGCTAACAGCTAATTGCTAACAGCTAACTGTAACAGCTAACTGTAACAGCTAACTGCTAACAGCTAACAGCTAACTGTAACTGCTAACAGCTAACAGCTAACTGTAACTGCTAACAGCTAACTGTAACAGCTCACTGTAACAGCTAACTGCTAACTGTTAACTGCTAACAGCTAACTGCTAACAGCTAACTGTAACAGCTAACTTTAACAGCTAACTGTAACAGCTAACTTCCAACTGCTAACAGCTAACTGTAACAGCTAACTGTAACAGCTAACTGCTAACTGCTAACAGCTAACTGTAACAGCTAACTGTAACAGCTAACTTCTAACTACTAACAGCTAACTGTAACAGCTAACTGTAACAGCTAACTTCTAACTGCTAACAGCTAACTGTAACAGCTAACTGCTAACAGCTAACTGTAACAGCTAACTGTAACAGCTTACTGTAACAGCTAACTTCTAACTACTAACAGCTAACTGTAACAGCTAACTGTAACAGCTAACTTCTAACTGCTAACAGCTAACTGTAACAGCTAACTGTAACAGCTAACTGTAACAGCTAACTTCTAACTGCTAACAGCTAACTGTAACAGCTAACTGTAACAGCTAACTGCTAACTGCTAACAGCTAACTGTAACAGCTAACTGTAACAGCTAACTGCTAACTGCTAACAGCTAACTGTAACAGCTAACTGCTAACTGCTAACAGCTAACTGTAACAGCTAACTGTAACAGCTAAAAGCTTGTGTATACTTTGTGTTTTGTTGCTGTTTTTCTGGGTTCTCAGGCTGTGGTGTGTGTTACGTGTTACGCGTTACGTGTTACGCGTTACGTGTTACGTGTTATGTGTTACTTGTTACGCCTGCTGTGTATTGTGTGCACTGTGTGAACTCTGTGTGTGTGTGAGGGTTCTCAGCAGCAGGTTCTCTCTCTCCAGGTTCTGGTTCCTCTCCCTCAGGTCTCTGATCTGATCCTTCAGAAGCTCCACCTCCTCTCTGACCGCCAGCATCAGGTGACTCTTCACCAAGTCCTGCACACCACCACACACAACACACACACACAAAGTTACACAAACACACACACAGAGTTACACACACACACACACAGTTACACACACACACACACACACAAAGTTACACACACAGTTACACAAACACACACACAGAGTTACACACACACACACACACACACACACACAGTTACACACACAGTTACACACTAAGTTACACACTCAGTTACACACACACACACAGTTACACACACACACACACAGTTACACACACAGTTACACAAACACACACACAGTTACACACACACACACACACACGCACACACACACACAAACACACATACACACAAATTATAACAGTACAGTATCAGACTCACCATGGCTTGCTCGATTTTGTTGTCGATGGCAACCAGCTCTCTACTGCAGAGAGAGAGACAGGTGAGAGACAGACAGGTGAGAGACAGACAGGTGAGAGACAGACAGGTGAGAGACAGGTGAGAGACAGACAGAGAGACAGACAGACAGGTGAGAGACAGGTGAGAGACAGACAGGGAGACAGACAGGTGAGAGACAGACAGAGAGACAGACGGGCTGTCTCACTTCCTCAACCGAAGCCCCGCCCCCTCACAGGGTTGCCATGGTTACCTGTGGCAGAGCAGCATCAGTGACATCATGCTGGCCTCAGAGCCCCGCCCACTGGGAGGACTCTGACAGGGACGGACCAATGAGGGTAGCCGGAGGGGGGGCGGCGCCCGGCCAGGACTCCCTGCTGCCGGTCACATGACCTTTGACCCTCTCCCTCCGCAACACCACCATCTCTGGTTGCTTAGCAACAAGCTTTAGCATCCTGAGGGGGAGAGGGGGGGTGGAGGGTGGCGGCGCAGAGGACGAGGACAGGGAGGGGCGTCAGGGGTGGGTCAGGGGTCATCTTCTTTACACCAAACATCAACCAATCACAGCGTCAACAGGACAGTCCAATCAGACTCGGCTACAGACTGAGGAACCTTAAGGAGGGCCTGACGTCCCTCCTTAAGGTCTGACGTCCCTCCTTAAGGCTGACGTCCCTCCTTAAGGTCTGACGTCCCTCCTTAAGGTCTGACGTCCTCCTTAAGGCCTGACGTCCCTCCTTAAGGTCTGACGTTCCTCGTTAAGGCCTGACGTCCCTCATTAAGGCCTGACGTTCCTCCTTAAGGCCTGACGTCCCTCCTTAAGGTCTGACGTTCCTCGTTAAGGCTGACGTTCCTCGTTAAGGCCTGACGTCCCTCGTTAAGGTCTGACGGTTCCTCGTTAAGGTCTGACGTTCCTCGTTAAGGCCTGACGTCCCTCGTTAAGGTCTGACGTTCCTCGTTAAGGCCTGACGTCCCTCGTTAAGGTCTGACGTCCCTCGTTAAGGTCTGACGTTCCTCGTTAAGGCCTGACGTCCCTCCTTAAGGCCTGACGTCCCTCCTTAAGGTCTGACGTCCCTCGTTAAGGCCTGACGTCCCTCCTTAAGGCCTGACGTCCCTCCTTAAGGTCTGGCTTCCCTGGTTAAGGTCTGACGTCCCTCCTTAAGGCCTTAAGGCCTGACGTCCCTCCTTAAGGCCTGACGTCCCTCCTTAAGGTCTGACTACCCTGGTTAAGGTCTGACGTCCCTCGGAAGCCTGACGTCCCTCCTTAAGGCCTGACGTCCCTCCTTAAGGTCTGACTTCCCTCCTTAAGGTCTGACTTCCCTGGCTAAGGTCTGACTTCCCTCCTTAAGGTCTGACATCCCTCGTTAAGGCCTGCCGTCCCTCGTTAAGAACTGACGTCCCTCGTTAAGGCCTGACGTCCCTCCTTATGAACTGACGTCCCTCCTTAAGGTCTGATGTCCCTCGTTAAGGTCTGACGTCCCTCTTAAGGTCTGACGTCCCTCGTTAAGGCCTGACGTCCCTCCTTAAGGCCTGACGTCCCTCCTTAAGGTCTGACTTCCCTCCTTAAGGTCTGACGTCCCTCGTTAAGGCCTGCCGTCCCTCGTTAAGAACTGACGTCCCTCGTTAAGGCCTGACGTCCCTCCTTATGAACTGACGTCCCTCCTTAAGGTCTGACGTCCCTCCTTAAGGTCTGATGTCTCGCGTTAAGGCCTGACGTCCCTCCTTATGAACTGACGTCCCTCCTTAAGGTCTGACGTCCCTCCTTAAGTTCTGATGTCCCTCCTTAAGGTCTGACGTCCCTCGTTAAGGCCTGACGTCCCTCCGTAAGGCCTGACGTCCCTCCTTAAGGTCTGACTTCCCTCCTTAAGGTCTGACGTCCCTCGTTAAGGCCTGCCGTCCCTCGTTAAGAACTGACGTCCCTCGTTAAGGCCTGACGTCGCTCCTTATGAACTGACGTCCCTCCTTAAGGTCTGACGTCCCTCCTTAAGGTCTGATGTCCCTCCTTAAGGCCTGACGACCCTCCTTATGAACTGACGTCCCTCCTTAAGGTCTGACGTCCCTCCTTAAGGTCTGATGTCCCTCCTTAAGGTCTGACGTCCCTCCTTAAGGTCTGATGTCCCTCGTTAAGGCCTGACGTCCTTCCTTATGAACTGACGTCCCTCCTTAAGGTCTGACGTCCCTCCTTAAGGTCTGATGTCCCTCCTTAAGATCTGACGTCCCTAGATAAGTGAATCTGTCTCTCAGGATGTTCACATGTGAAACTTAAACTCAAAACAAAGTGTTTTCTCTCTCTCTCTCTCCCACACGCTCTCACTCTGCTCTCTGATTGGCTGCCCTCTCATACCAGCCCAGCCCACTCACTGTACCAGCCAATAGGAAAGCTTCAGTGGGATTCTGCTACCACCCATCAGTGAGCAGGAAACAGAGCTCCATTCATTGGTTCAGATGTATTGTTTATTTTCTACATGAGGCATCAAACATATATATTTGAAAAGTAATTGTGAAATATATGTATATAAATATTCAGATACACGTAAGTTATATAAAGAGTGCCTCTTTAATGTGGAGCTCATTCATCTGTGCTGCAAATAAAGCATCAGGTGACATAAGGATTGATTTCAGCAAATGATCAGTATTTAGTTCCAGGGTTCAGACCAGTCTCTGGTTAGGATGTACTGTGTATTAGTACTGTGTATTAGTACTGTGTATTAGTACTGAGTATTAGTACTGTGTATTAGTACTGAGTATTAGTACTGTGTATTAGTACTGAGTATTAGTACTGTGTATTAGTACTGTGTATTAGTACTGTGTATTAGTACTGTGTATTAGTACTGTGTATTAGTACTGTGTATTAGTACTGTGTATTAGTACTGTGTATTAGTACTGTGTATTAGTACTGAGTATTAGTACTGTGTATTAGTACTGAGTATTAGTACTGTGTATTAGTACAGAGTATTAATTTAACAGAGTATTAGTTTAACAGAGTATTAGTACAGAGTATTAGTTTAACAGAGTATTAGTACAGACAGTGGCGGCCGGCCCATAGGGGCTCTAGAGGCGCCCTCCCCCCTCTTCCCACATTTTAGATTGTCATTAAGAATATAAATATATATTTAAAAATATATATATTTAAAAATATATATATTTAAAAATATATCTATTATTTTTATTTTTGTATTGTAATGAACAAGGTAAATATGATATAGTTGGTATCAGTAAAATGTATAATTTAAAATGGTGTTACGATTTCTAAAGTTACTGGAAAGTCACGTGTTTCCTGCCTGGGCGCAGACATCTGTGCCCGTGTATCATCACCCTCTCTCGTCTGGGCGCAGACATCTGTGCCCGTGTATCATCACCCTCTCTCGTCTGGGCGCAGACATCTGTGCCCGTGTATCATCACCCTCTCTCGTCTGGGCGCAGACATCTGTGCCCGTGTATCATCACCCTCTCTCGTCTGGCCGCAGACATCTGTGCCCGTGTATCATCACCCTCTCTCATCTGGGCGCAGACATCTGTGCCCGTGTATCATCACCCTCTCTCGTCTGGGCGCAGACATCTGTACCCGTGTATCATCACCCTCTCTCGTCTGGCCGCAGACATCTGTGCCCGTGTATCATCACCCTCTCTCGTCTGGCCGCAGACATCTGTACCCGTGTATCATCACCCTCTCTCGTCTGGCCGCAGACATCTGTGCCCGTGTATCATCACCCTCTCTCATCTGGGCGCAGACATCTGTGCCCGTGTATCATCACCCTCTCTCGTCTGGGCGCAGACATCTGTGCCCGTGTATCATCACCCTCTCTCGTCTGGGCGCAGACATCTGTGCCCGTGTATCATCACCCTCTCTCGTCTGGGCACTAAGAAAAGAGCCCACGTAAGTGCAGCAGCAGCCAACCAACTGCTGACTGTTGCTACCTGAATAGTACAATGCCGCCGAAACATAATTTCAGCCAATCAGCGTCGTCAGATCTGATGGTCAAAGGGCTACAATTTCAGCGCCCAAGGCAGTCTGTGAGTTGTTTGGACTCGTATCCAAGGTGACGCTACAGTAGTTGATGAGGACTCGGTCCCCGCCCAATTCCGTCCAAGCACTGTTATCAAATCCTTTCGAAAGGAGAAGTTTGGGAGAGAAATTGTTGGTTAGAGAGCTTGGACCGGAACAACCCGATTTGTCTATATCACAGCAAGCTCGTGAAAAAAACTAAAGTTATCAACGAGGCTTCTCACGTAGCTGGCACACCAAAAAGGCTTGGCTAGCTGGATGCTAACAGGTAAACGCTGTCTTTTGGTTTCCCATGCTTACTCTTCAAACAGCCGGGGACAGATGCTGCGTGCCCGTAGAGCACGAGTGCACGAAGGCACACATGACAAGTGCCTTTAAGCTAGCCATGCTAGGCAAAGCTAACATAGCCGCGCAGCTAGATCAAGGGTACAAGATCTGTGTGAAAAAGCCCAATGAAGAGGTGGACAAGAACAGGCACGTCTTGTCGAAAATAATTGATTGTGTGACATTTTGTGGGGGCTTTGACCTGGGTTTGCGTGGCCAAGACGAGACTGCCGCATCCGACAACCCCGGCGTTTTTCGGGGTGTAGTTGATCTAGTGGCCTCGTTAGATAGCGTGTTGCAGGAGCACCTTAAAACGGCTACCGTTTTCAAAGGCACCTCAAAGACGGTGCAAAAACGAACTTTTGGACTGCATGTTGTCAGTTTCTAAAGATTACATTCTGGAGGAAGTAAAACATGCCAGTTATCTAGCTATTCAGGCGGATGAGACAACTGACGTTTCCACCCTCTGCCAGTTAGTGCTTGTGTTACATCGACCCGCATAACAACGTCCAAGAGCGTTTTTTGAGTTCATCCCTCTTCACAATGCGAATGCTGACACAGTTGCCACCGCGCTGATGGAGAGGCTGGGCCCTATCCTCCCCGATGGACAACAGGGCAAACTAATCGCCCAAGCATATGACGGTGCGGCGGTGATGAGGGCAGCTGAAGGTGGAGTTCAGCGGAAAGTAAAGGATGTGTACAGTAGTGCGCACTACGCCACTGCTATGCGCATCAGCTGAACCTCATTATGCTGCAGGCAACATCCCACATCCCCAAGATAAGAACATTTCTTTCAGAACTTGGTGGATTTGCTGCGTTTTTCTCCAGGGGCCTCATTTATAAACGGTGCGTACACACAAAAGATGGCGTACGCCAGTTTCTACGCACTGTTTGCGATTTATAAAAAACTAACTTGAGGGGAAAATGTGCGGTCCTCCACGCAAACTCTGACCCATGCGTACGCACTAAGCACAACAACGGGAGAGACGAGAAACTGCGACACCGTTGGCAGAAGGAAGAATGGAGAGAAACATGTGGAAATAATACCATGAATAAAATGTTACCTGTCATTTATCATATATGAAGAATTACTTTGCAAACATGGATTAAAGCCAATCTTAAAATGATGAAACAAACGCCTGTTTGAGACTCCGTGCACACAAACACATAGATTTGTTCATCGTGCATTATTTCAAGGTATGTGATACCACACTGAGTCACGCAAAGGAGAGGTTTCCCTTCACCAAACACCTCATCAGCTCCACCCTCCTGCAAGGAGACCTGTTCCAGCAACGCAGCCGAACATTCCCTGAAGCAGCGCTGGAAACAGCTGTGGAGGCCAACCCTCTGCTGGACACGGCAAAGCTCAAGACGGACCTGTCCCTCGTCTCTGACAATGACCAGTTCAGGACTTGCAGCGCTGCTGTTACTCTGCTCCAGTTCTTCATTGACAACAATCTGCAGGAGACATTCACAGACTGTCAGTCCTCTGAAGGTTCTTGTAACCCATGGCTACGGCTCAGGCAGAGAGGTGCTTTTCCACTCTGAAAAGGACCAAGACTTTCTTGAGGAACAGCATGACACAGGATCGCCTGAATGCTCTGGCTCTGCTGTCAATCGAGAAGAAACTCATTAGGAGCATTCCTGACTTCAACACCAGAGTCATTGAGAGGTCTGCCACTCAGAAGGAGAGAAGGGCAACATTCCTTTACAAATACACACACACACACACACACAAGCTCTCGCAGCAAACACAGATGGCCGACCCTTAAAAAATCAGCTTTTTTGTGTGGACAATCCACTATTTCAAATGATATGGAGGGAAAGGGTTAGGGTTGTGATTTTTAGGGTTAGGGGTTAACCCTGTGATTTTTAGGGTTAGGGGTTAACCCTGTGATTTTTAGGGTTAGGGGTTAACCCTGTGATTTTTAGGGTTAGGGGTTAACCCTGTGATTTCTTTCTGTAAATATGACTGGCTCAGTGAGGTGTCCAGAGCCTCCTTTTTTCTAGTGAGGCACACCTGTCTCTGTGTCTTGACATTTGTGCGTTTGTGTGTTTTATGTGTATTCTAAAAGGGACACATTCAATTTATTTCCTCTTTTCCTCCAGATGTTGTAGTTCTCTAACTGGCCTGTAGGGGGCACCCTCTGCCTTCCTTAAACCTACAGATCTCCATCTCTCTCGCACACACACACGCACACACGCACGCACGCACACGCTCACGCACGCACGCACGCACGCACGCACGCACACACGCACGCACGCACGCACGCACACGCTCATGCACACACACACACACACACACACACACACACACACACACACACACACACACTTCATCTTAGTTCCTGTGATCCCTTGTGGCTCTGCTCAGAGTTGTATTCTGATGGATCTCAGTGCTCAGAGTTGTATTCTGATGGATCTCAGTGCTCAGAGTTTTGCTAAAGTTTTCACCCCCTTGCAATTTTTCCTATTTTCTTGCAAAGAAAAACAAAAATAATATAATATTTTTTGGGGATTTTATGGCAAGACCCCAAACAAGACCCCTAACAAGACCCCTAACAAGACCCCAAACAAGACCCCTAACAAGACCCCAAACAAGACCCCAAACAAGACCCCAAACAAGACCCCAAACAAGACCCCTAACAAGACCCCAAACAAGACCCCAAACAAGACCCCAAACAAGACCCCAAACAAGACCCCAAACAAGACCCCAAACAAGACCCCTAACAAGACCCCAAACAAGACCCCAAACAAGACCCCTAACAAGACCCCAAACAAGACCCCAAACAAGACCCCTAACAAGACCCCAAACAAGACCCCAAACAAGACCCCAAACAAGACCCCTAACAAGACCCCTAACAAGACCCCAAACAAGACCCCAAACAAGACCCCTAACAAGACCCCAAACAAAGACCTTCAGAGTCACAACATTATTTAAATAAAGTTCACCTGTGTGCAATCAAGTGCCTCATTAACTCTGTATATATACACCTGTTGTTGCCGAGGATAACCCTGAAGGAGCTGCTAAGCTCCACAGCAGGGAGAGGAGAATCTGTACATCGGAGCACAGTGAGCCGTGCACTCCACAGAGCTGGGCTTTCTGGAAGAGGCGCCAGAAAGAAGCCATTGCTTAAGGCAAAAAATAAGAAAACACGTTTGGAGTTCCCCAAAAGGCAAGTGGAAGAAGGTCCTGTGGTCAGATGAGACTCAAACACCTCTGATCACCCTCAGAACACCATCCCCACAGTGAAGCATGGTGGTGGCAGCATCATGTTGTGGGGATGGTGTTCACCGGCAGGGACTGGGAAGCTGGTCAAAATAGAAGGAGTGATGAATGGAGATAAATACAGGGAAATACTTGAGGAAACTGTTTCAGTCTGCCAGAGATTTGAGGCTTGGGCGGAGGTTCACCTTCCAGCAGGACAATGACCCAAAGCATCTGCTAAAGCAACGCTAGAGTGGTTTAAGGGGAAACATGTAAACGTTTTGGAGTGGCCTAGTCAAAGCCCAGACCTTAATCCAATCGAAAATCTGTGGTATGACCTAAAGAAGGCTGAACACGAGCAGAACCCATCTGACCTAAAGCAGCCGGGGCAGTTTTGCCAAGAAGAATGGAAGCAAATCCCAGTGGAAAGATGTGCCAAGCTTATCGACACATACCCCAAGAGACTTGCAGCTGTTATTGCTGCAAAGGGGGGCTCTCCAAAGTATTGACTTTGGGGGGGTGAATAGTTATGCACGCTCATGTTTTCTCTTTTTCATTATTATTTCTTGTTTGTTTCACAATAAAAAACATGTTTTGCATCTACAAAGTTGTAGGCACGTGTATATCAAATAATACAAATTCTCCAAAAATCTAATTAAATAAATGTTTTAATGCAATAAAACAAGAAAAATGCCGAGGGGGTGAATACTTTGCAAGGCACTGTATTTAGCTGAGTTTTGACAGCATCCATCAAACTAGATGTGTTGCCTTAATGCTGTGTTTTCTAATACTTCTGTGTTTCTGAACCACGTCTGTGTCTGCATATAATGTTCGTATTTAGTCTCCTGATTTTAAATGGGAATGAAATCATTTGAGTGTTCCCAAAGCCCCGGTGTTCTGCAGTTTGTGTGGGCCTGCTGGACTGAAACTATGTCCAGGACAAGGTGTTTGGAAGTTTTGGGAGATTCATAGCTAACCACACTGAAGATTATGGAGGTATTGATCAGTCTTGTCATATTTTTAAGCCTCAATTTGTCCTTCGCCCCCCCCCCCCCCCCTAACATCCCAGAAGTCATAATTTAAGGGTCATTTCTCATCCCCCCGGGCCCTAGTATTGTTTGGACACCATTTCCACAGCCCCACCTAAAATATTTTCCACCAGCCGCCACTGAGTACAGAGTATTAGTACAGAGTATTAGTACAGAGTATTAGTACAGAGTATTAGTACAGAGTATTAGTTTAACAGAGTATTAGTACAGAGTATTAGTACAGAGTATTAGTACAGAGTATTAGTTTAACAGAGTATTAGTTTAACAGAGTATTAGTTTAACAGAGTTTTAGTACAGAGTATTACTTTAACAGAGTATTAGTAGAGTATTAGTTTAACAGAGTATTAGTTTAACAGAGTATTAGTAGAGTATTAGTTTAACAGAGTATTAGTTTAACAGAGTATTAGTTTAACAGAGTATTAGTACATAGCAGAGGTGGGACCAAGTCATTGTTTTGCAAGTCCGAGTCAAGTCTCAAGTCTTTGCGCTCAAGTTCAAGTCAAGTCCTAAACTTTGACAAAACGAGTCTGAAACAAGTCCTTATGTGCTTTTCACCAAATGTAATGACATCGATCAACAGAATAATATTAATAATCAAACTGCTCTTTATTAGTCACATTAATGATTTAATAATCCATTTTCTCTGCTGGTAAAGTAACGTGTTTTCTTCTATTTTAAGAGGGATCAGTAAGGTAAGGCTACCGTGACGGTTTGATTCAGAAGGAGTTTCATGGATAAGATCCCTGATGTTGAGGTAACCAGAATGTTTATTTCCACTGTGTACAACATGTTATAAGGGACCCACAATCTATCTTTATGCCAGGGATAATGTGCAGCGAGGCGGTCTTATGGGGAAAGATCACCTGAATCTAGATCCCTCTGCAGGTGGAACACCTGAATCTAGATCCCTCTGCAGGTGGAACACCTGAATCTAGATCCCTCTGCAGGTGGTACTTTAACTAAGGGATGATGTGCAGCGAGCGGTCTCTATGGGGGAAAGAAAACCTGAATCTAGATCCTCTGCAGGTGTACTTTAACTAAGGGATGATGTGCAGCGAGGCGGTCTCTATGGGGAAAAGAACCTGAATCTAGATCCCTCTGCAGGTGGAACACCTGAATCTAGATCCCTCTGCAGGTGGAACACCTGAATCTAGATCCCTCTGCAGGTGGTACTTTAACTAAGGGATGATGTGCAGCGAGGCGGTCTCTCTGGGGAAAAGAACACCTGAATCTAGATCCCTCTGCAGGTGGTACTTTAACTAAGGGATGATGTGCAGCGAGGCGGTCTCTATGGGGAAAAGAACCTCAATCTAGACCCTCTGCAGGTGGAACACCTGAATCTAGATCCCTCTGCAGGTGGAACACCTGAATCTAGATCCTTGCAGGTGGAACCCTGAATCTAGATCCCTCTGCAGGTGGTACTTTAACTAAGGGATAATGTGCAGCGAGGCGGTCTCTATGGGGAAAAGAACCTCAATCTAGACCCCTCTGCAGGTGGAACACCTGAATCTAGATCCCTCTGCAGGTGGAACACCTGAATCTAGATCCCTCTGCAGGTGGAACCCTGAATCTAGATCCCTCTGCAGGTGGAACCCCTGAATCTAGATCCCTCTGCAGGTGGAACCCCTGAATCTAGATCCCTCTGCAGGTGGAACACCTGAATCTAGATCCCTCTGCAGGTGGAACACCTGAATCTAGATCCCTCTGCAGGTGGTACTTTAACTAAGGGATGATGTGCAGCGAGGCGGTCTCTATGGGGAAAGAACACCTGAATCTAGATCCCTCTGCAGGTGGAACACCTGAATCTAGATCCCTCTGCAGGTGGTACTTTAACTAAGGGATAATGTGCAGCGAGGCGGTCTCTATGGGAAAAGAACACCTGAATCTAGATCCCTCTGCAGGTGGTACTTTAACTAAGGGATAATGTGCAGCGAGGCGGTCTCTATGGGGAAAAGAACCTCAATCTAGACCCCTCTGCAGGTGGAACACCTGAATCTAGATCCCTCTGCAGGTGGAACACCTGAATCTAGATCCCTCTGCAGGTGGTACTTTAGTATATTTTGATGCTAATACTTTTCTACTTTTACTTGAGTAACATTTTGAATGCAGGACTTTTTATTGTAACCAAGTATTCCTACACTCATGTACTTTTACTCAAGTACAAGATCTGAACTTCTCCCACCTCTGACAATAAATCCTGAGTGGTTACCAAAAGAAAACGCTGCTCTGAAGGTAATTTTCATTTTACAAATCCTGCACTCAGCTCTGCTTTCTCCACTATCATTGAAATGCAGCCAGATGCTGCTTCTTTGTTCGGTTTTCACAAATTTCTTGACTTTTTCCGACACGCTTGCATTTAAATCCGGCTCCCCGTCTCCCCGTGGCTCTGTAGCTGGCCTGTACCACTACACCTGCTGTCTTTGGAGCGTCTGCCCCCACCCTTCTTTCACATAATGGTATGATCCTATTGTGTCCTCGCATATGATTGGCTGCATGGTGGCTCAGCTAAATAAAGTCCCGCCCCTGCCTGCAAGGATTCACAGCAAGAGTTGGAGCGGCTGAAGATTTTGCTCTCCCCGACGGGAGTCTGCTCTTCTAGCGGCATCTCGCAATCGGCGTGTTGGAGACCCCTGAATTAATGTATCAAGTCACCTCAAGTCAGAGGGCTCAAGTCCAAGTCAAGTCCCGAGTCATTGGTGTTCAAGTCCAAGTCGAGTCGCAAGTGCTTTGTGATTTTGTCAAGTCGAGTCCAAAGTCATCAAATTGATGACTCGAGTCTGACTCGAGTCCAAGTCATAGTATTAGTACAGAGTATTACTTTAACAGAGTATTATTACATAGAAGTAGTACAGAGTATTACTTTAACAGAGTATTACATAGAAGTAGTACAGAGTATTACTTTAACAGAGTATTATTACATAGAAGTAGTACAGAGTATTAGTTCAACAGAGTATTAGTACATACATCATAGTATTATTTTAACAGAATGCAGTAACACACACACACACACACACAAACACTCTGGGAGGTCAGCTGATGGTCATTATCACTGGTACTGAGCTGTTCTATAACACACACTGAACCATCATATATATAGAGTATGATCACATGTGATACTCTCCTGATCACACGTGATACTCTCACGATCACACGTGTTACTCTGACGATCACACGTGATACTCTGACGATCACACGTGATACTCTCGTGATCACACGTGTTACTCTCCTGATCACACGTGATACTCTCCTGATCACACGTGATACTCTCCTGATCACACGTGATACTCTCGCGATCACACGTGTTACTCTGGCGATCACACGTGATACTCTGACGATCACACGTGATACTCTCGTGATCACACGTGATACTCTCGTGATCACACGTGATACTCTCCTGATCACACGTGTTACTCTGACGATCACACGTGATACTCTGACGATCACACGTGATACTCTCACGATCACACGTGATACTCTGACGATCACACGTGATACTCTGACGATCACACGTGTTACTCTCACGATCACACGTGATACTCTGACGATCACACACACGTGATACTCTCACGATCACACACACGTGATACTCTCACGATCACACGTGATACTCTGACGATCACACGTGTTACTCTCAAGATCACATGTGGTACTCTGATGATCACACACACGTGATACTCTCACGATCACACACACGTGATACTCTCACGATCACACCTGATACTCTCCTGATCGCACGTGATACACTCCTGATCGCACGTGATACTCTCCTGATCGCATGTGATACTCTGACGATCGCACGTGATACTCTGACGATCGCACGTGATACTCTGACGATCACACACACGTGATACTCTCACGATCACACGTGATACACTCCTGATCGCACGTGATACTCTCCTGATCGCACGTGATACTCTGACGATCGCACGTGATACTCTGACGATCACACGTGATACTCTCACGATCACACGTGATACTCTCCTGATCACACGTGATACTCTCGTGATCACACGTGATACTCTCCTGATCACACGTGATACTCTGACGATCACACACACGTGATACTCTGACGATCACACGTGATACTCTCACGATCACACGTGTTACTCTCACGATCACACTTGATGCTCTCACGATCACACGTGATGCTCTCACAATCACACGTGTTACTCTCACGATCACACGTGATACTCTCACGATCACACGTGATACTCTCCTGATCACACGTGATACTCTCCTGATCACACGTGATACTCTCCTGATCACACGTGATACTCTCCTGATCACACGTGTTACTCTCCTGATCACACGTGATACTCTCCTGATCACACGTGATACTCTCCTGATCACACGTGATACTCTGACGATCACACGTGATACTCTCACGATCACACGTGATACTCTCACGATCACACGTGATACTCTCCTGATCACACGTGATACTCTCGCGATCACACGTGATACTCTCGCGATCACACGTGATACTCTCGCGATCACACGTGATACCTCTGATCACACGTGATACTCTCATGATCACACGTGATACTCTCCTGATCACACGTGATACTCTGACGATCACATGTGATACTCTCACGATCACACATGATACTCTCCTGATCACACGTGATACTCTCCTGATCACACGTGATACTCTCCTGATCACACGTGATACTCTCACGATCACACGTGATACTCTCACGATCACACGTGTTACTCTCACGATCAAGGTTCAAGGTTCAAGGTTCTTTATTGTCAAACTAACATAGCTACAGAGTAATTATGTCGTTGAAAATCTTAGGTCACAGGCTTCTCCCACAATGCAACACAATAATACAGATAAGCAGACAATATTAACCAATATTAAAATATACTATATTAAAAGTGATACAAAAAGAAAAATGGTTTTAAAAAAGTGAGAGAGAAAAGGAAAGTGAAATAGTGCAATATGAGTCTATATACAAGTTATTGGAATGATATCTTATAATAGATAGATATTACTAAGTAGCAGATGAATTGTTTGTGATTGTTTCAGCAGTTCAGTTGTTGAACAGTCTTATTGCCTGCGGGATGAAGCTGTCTCTGAATCTGGTTGTTCTTGTCAGCTGCGGTGACGCCTGCCACACGGCAGCAGACTGAGCAGTTTGTGGCTGGGGGGATGGGGGTCTTTGATAATCCTGAGGGCTTTCTTCCTGAGCCGCTGGGAGTAAAGGTCCTCCATGGATGGCAGCTCCGTCCTGGTGATGTTCTCTGCAGTTTTCACCACCCTCTGTAAAGCCTTACGAAAGGGGAATAAACATGGTCCAGCATGTTTCCCCCGCGCGTCGGGCAGCTGATGTGTTGATAATACTTCAGCAGGACCTTCTTCATGTTAGCGGTGTTAAAATCCCCGGCCACAACGAACGCCACCTCTGGCCGTGAAGTCTCGGTTTTATCGATAATCCCAAACAGCTGATCGAGTGCCGTATTGTTGTCGGCTAGCGGCGGAATATACACTGCTGTAATCACAACAGATGTGAATTCTCTCGGCAGGTGAAAAGCCCGGCATGAGATCATAAGGTGCTCTAAATGAGCGGAACAGTCCGAAGAAATAACCTTCACATCGGTGCCCCAGTTTATTAGTCATTACACACACCGCCACCTTACTTTTCCCCAGGTTAGCAGTCCGGTCCTGACGAAAGATAGTGAATCCGTCAGGAACAAAGGCGGAGTCCGGGATCGCAGGGTTGAGCCAGGTCTCAGTGAGAATGAACACGTTACAGTTCTTAATGTCCCGTTGAAAAGCAATCCGACTTCTGAGTTCATCTAGTTTATTTTCAATGGATTGAACATTAGCCAGAAGAATACTCGGAAGAGGGGGACGGTTTCCTCGTTTCCTCAGTCTGACCAGAAGCCCGGCCCGGCACCCCCGCTTGGTGTTCCTTCTGCGTCTCTCAGGTACAGCAACAGGTAGCCATGGCGAATCTCCATTGTCCGTCGGAGGGTTATTGTGCGAGAAGTCTCGGATGTGAATAAGTTCCTCTCTGCTATATGTATAGCAGAGTTGGTGGCTTGCATGTTGCGAACCATGTTAAAAGTAAAATGGCAAAAAGTAAATAAGCACGCACAAAAGACGAAAAAGGGCAAAGTTGGATAGGAGCCAAAAGACATTGCGGCCATCTTCACTGGCGCATTCTAATGTATGCTATCACACGTGATATTATCAAGATCACACGTGATGTTCTCACGATAACACGTGATGCTCTCAAGATCACACGTGATGCTCTCACGATAACACGTGATGCTCTCAAGATCACACGTGATACTCTCAAGATCACAGGTGATGCTCTCAAGATCACACGTGATGCTCTCACGATAACACGTGATACTCTCACGATCACACGTGTTACTCTCACGATCACACGTGATACTCTCAAGATCACACGTGATGCTCTCAAGATCACACGTGATGCTCTCACGATAACACGTGATACTCTCACGATCACACGTGTTACTCTCACGATCACACGTGTTACTCTCACGATCACACGTGTTACTCTCATGGAGAGTACGATCAAACGTGTTACTCTCACGATAACACGTGATACTCTCATGGAGAGTACGATCACACGTGATACTCTCATGGAGAGTACGATCACACGTGTTACTCTCACGATCACACGTGATACTCTCATGGAGAGTACGATCACACGTGATACTCTCATGGAGAGTACGATCACACGTGTTACTCTCACGATCACACGTGTTACTCTCACGATCACACGTGATACTCTCACGATAACACGTGATACTCTCACGATCACACGTGTTACTCTCACGATCACACATGTTACTCTCACGATCACACGTGATACTCTCACGATCACACGTGATACTCTCATGTAGAGTACGATCAGACGTGATATGGAATGAAATCAAAAGGAGCTACCTGGCGTCCCCCGGCAGGTCGAACATGGTCCGGTCCAGACAGAAGACTGATGGAGTCTGAGCGGGATGGTACGGTCCAACAGGGGGGGAGCTGGGCTGAGAGTGAGACAGCCTGAGGACAGACTGACAGAGAGACAGACAGGTGAGAGACAGACAGGTGAGAGACAGACAGGTGAAAGACAGAGCTTGAGGATCTCTCTAGCCGTACCCTGCCTGCAGAGTCCACGTCCAATCGCAGTGGAGGGGGGCGTTCCGTGGGCGGGGGAAGGATGGGGAGGGGCGGAGTTTAAACTCTGAGCTACCTTTGGCTCCTGGTGTGTCGGTGAGGGCGGCCTGCTGCGATGTACAAGCCCCGCCCCCTCGTGGCCTCTGATTGGCCGAGCCAGCAGGTGAGCGGTGTCCTGGGAGTAGACTGTGCCTCTGTCCACATCTCGGCCAATCATCTCCAGGGACTCCAGGGAGTGGGCGTGTCTCATGGTGTCCATGACGCACCTAAGCCCCGCCCCTTCCTGCCGCTCCTGGATGTCGGTGCAGGTCCATCGACCGCGGCGATATGGCTGGCCCCGCCCCCCTGCCCCCCCTAGGACCAACCGTACCACCCGGAACCTGGAGGCCCCGCCCCCCTGCCCCGCGGCATCATGGGACACGTGTTTCCTCTTCAGGGAGGGCGTGGTGGCTGGGAGGAGCTTCTCTGAGCAGATTGGACCACAGTCAGCACCACGCTGGGAGCTGATTGGCCGGCTGGAGTCTGGTTAAAGTCCGAAGTCACACTGGTGATCTGGAAGCCACTCCTCTTTTTCCCGCCACTCATCCTCACACACACACACACACAGACTCTGAAACACAGAAAAAATATAAATTGTCCCTGATGAGGACCAGAGACTGAGTGTGAGGTGTGTGTGTGTGTGTGAGAGGTGTGTGTGTGTGTGTGTGTGTGTGTGTGTGTGTGTGTGTGTGAGAGGTGTGTGTGTGAGGTGTGTGTGTGTTTGTGAGGTGTGTGTGTGTGTGTGTGTGAGGTGTGTGTGTGTGTGTGTGTCTACAGCTGCAGGTAGTTGAAGGTAACCTGTCTCACCTCTCTTCCTGTCTCTCTCTCTCTCTCTCGTAGGGTCAGAGTCTCTCGCCCGCAGCTATGCTCTCAGTTTCTCTGTTTCCTGTTTCCTCACACTGTTAAGCAACCTGTGTGTGTTGTGTGTGTGTGTGTGTGTGTGTGTGTGTGTGTGTGTGTGTGTGTGTGTGTGTGTGTGTGTAACCCTAAACTGCAGGTTATTTATAAACTCTAATAATAAGACTTTTTTAAACTTTATGAACAACAGCTCGTGAATCATGCCCTCTGACGTCACCGTTGTAAACAAACACTCACGTTCACCGCGCCCAGCTGATGCGCGCTTCCGCGTGTGACGTCACAATAAATCCATTGTTTAGAAAACAGCCGCGGACTGCGCATGCGCGCTCGGAAGTTCAGCGAAGTCCTTCAACTCCTTCTTCTGCAGATTTATTTCTGTTTAAAGTCCTCTAAAGATCCGTTAAGAGAAGCTTCTTCTTCTACAGAAACACTCCTCTTCTTCTCTCCATCCTCCGCACGCTGCTGCGCGCGGCCGAGAGCGCGTTGCCGACAGGGAGGCGCCTGCGCAGTGGGAGAGAAGGGGGGGGGCGTTTACTTTAGCTCAGAGATCAGAAAACATACAGCAGGAGGTTCAAGGTTTTTATTTGTCATACGAACAGAGCTACCGTGTCATTTCATTTAGGACTCTTTAAAGACTCTTTAAAGTAGAGACACTACATACTGATATACACCTGAACATCAGCAGGAGAGGACTCTTTAAAGTAGAGACACTACATACTGATATACAGCTGAACATCAGCAGGAGAGGACTCTTTAAAGTAGAGACACTACATACTGATTACAGTTAACATCAGCAGGAGAGGACTCTTTAAAGTAGAGACACTACATACTGATACACCTGAACATCAGCAGGAGAGGACTCTTTAAAGTAGAGACACTACATACTGATATACACCTGAACATCAGCAGGAGAGGACTCTTTAAAGTATAGACACTACATACTGATACACACCTGAACATCAGCAGGAGAGGACTCTTTAAAGTAGAGACACTACATACTGATATACACCTGAACATCAGCAGGAGAGGACTCTTTAAAGTAGAGACACTACTACTGATATACACCTGAACATCAGCAGGAGAGGACTCTTTAAAGTAGAGACACTACGTACTGATATACACCTGAACATCAGCAGGAGAGGACTCTTTAAAGTAGAGGACACTACATACTGATTACACCTGACATCAGCAGGAGAGGACTCTTTAAAGTAAAGGCATACATACTGATATACACCTGACATCAGCAGGAGATGACTCTTTAAAGTAGAGACACTACATACTGATATACACCTGAACATCGGCAGGAGAGGACTCTTTAAAGTAGAGACACTACATACTGATACACACACTGAACATCAGCAGGAGAGGACTCTTTAAAGTAGAGACACTACATACTGATATACACCTGAACATCAGCAGGACAGGACTCTTTAAAGCTCGCTGCTACATACTGATATACACCTGAATATCAGCAGGAGAGGACTCTTTAAAGTAGAGACACTATATACTGATATACACCTGAACATCAGCAGGAGAGGACTCTTTAAAGTAGAGACACTACATACTGACATACACCTGAACATCAGCAGGAGAGGACTCTTTAAAGTAGAGACACTACATACTGATATACACCTGACACCAGCAGGAGAGGACTCTTTAAAGTAGAGACACTACATACTGATACACACCTGAACATCAGCAGGAGAGGACTCTTTAAAGTAGAGACACTACATACTGATATACAGCTGAACATCAGCAGGAGAGGACTCTTTAAAGTAGAGACACTACATACTGATATACAGCTAACATCCGCAGGAGAGGACTCTTTAAAGTAGAGACACTACATACTGATATACACCTGAACATCAGCAGGAGAGGACTCTTTAAAGTACAGACACTACATACTGATACACCTGAACATCAGCAGGAGATGACTCTTTAAAGTAGAGACACTACATACTGATACACACCTGAACATCAGCAGGAGAGGACTCTTTAAAGTAGAGACACTACATACTGACACACACCTGAACATCAGCAGGAGAGGACTCTTTAAAGTAGAGACACTACATACTGATACACACCTGAACATCAGCAGGACAGGACTCTTTAAAGTAGAGACACTACATACTGATACAGACCTGAACATCAGCAGGACAGGACTCTTTAAAGTAGAGACACTACATACTGATATACACCTGAACATCAGCAGGAGAGGACTCTTTAAAGTAGAGACACTACATACTGACATACACCTGAACATCAGCAGGAGAGGACTCTTTAAAGTAGGCACTACATACTGATATACACCTGAACATCAGCAGGAGAGGACTCTTTAAAGTAGAGACACTACATACTGATATACACCTGAACATCAGCAGGAGAGGACTCTTAAAGTAGAGACACTAAACTGATATACACCTGAACATCAGCAGGAGAGGACTCTTTAAAGTAGAGACACTAGATACTGATGTACACCTGAACATCAGCAGGAGAGGACTCTTTAAAGTAGAGACACTACATACTGATACACACCTGAACATCAGCAGGGAGAGGACTCTTTAAATAGAGACACTACATACTGATACACACCTGAACATCAGCAGGAGGACTCTTTAAAGTAGAGACACTACATACTGATATACACCTGAACATCAGCAGGAGAGGACTCTTTAAAGTAGAGACACTACATACTGATATACACCTGAACATCAGCAGGAGAGGACTCTTTAAAGTAGAGGCACTACATACTGATATACACCTGAACATCAGCAGGAGAGGACTCTTTAAAGTAGAGACACTACATACTGATATACACCTGAACATCAGCAGGAGAGGACTCTTTAAAGTAGAGACACTAGATACTGATGTACACCTGAACATCAGCAGGAGAGGACTCTTTAAAGTATAGACACTACATACTGATACACCTGAACATCAGAGGAGAGGACTCTTTAAAGTAGAGACACTAATACTGATTACACCTGAACATCAGGAGAGAGGACTCTTTAAAGTATAGACACTAAATACTGATACACACCTGAACATCAGCAGGAGAGGACTCTTTAAAGTAGAGACACTACATACTGATACACCTGAACATCAGCAGGAGAGGACTCTTTAAAGTAGAGACAGTACATACTGATATACACCTGACATCAGCAGGAGATGACTCTTTAAAGTAGAGACACTACATACTGATATACACCTGAACATCGGCAGGAGAGGACTCTTTAAAGTAGAGACATACATAGATATACACCTGAACATCAGCAGGAGAGGACTCTTTAAAGTAGAGACACTACATACTGATACACACTGAACATCAGCAGGACAGGACTCTTTAAAGTAGAGACACTACATACTGATACACACCTGAACATCAGCAGGAGAGGACTCTTTAAAGTAGAGACACTACATACTGATATACACCTGAACATCAGCAGGAGAGGACTCTTTAAAGTAGGCACTACATACTGATATACACCTGACATCAGCAGGAGAGGACTCTTTAAAGTAGAGAACTACATACTGATATACACCTGAACATCGGCAGGAGAGGACTCTTTAAAGTAGAGACACTACATACTGATATACACCTGAACATCAGCAGGAGAGGACTCTTTAAAGTAGAGACACTACATACTGATATACACCTGAACATCAGCAGGAGAGGACTCTTTAAAGTAGAGACACTACATACTGATATACACCTGAACATCAGCAGGAGAGGACTCTTTAAAGTAGAGACACTACATACTGATATACACCTGAACATCAGCAGGAGAGGACTCTTTAAAGTAGAGACACTACATACTGATATACACCTGAACATCAGCAGAGAGGACTCTTTAAAGTAGAGACACTACATACTGATATACACCTGACATCAGCAGGAGAGGACTCTTTAAAGTAGAGACAACATACTGATATACACCTGAACATCAGCAGGAGAGGACTCTTTAAAGTAGAGACACTACATACTGATATACACCTGAACATCAGCAGGAGAGGACTCTTTAAAGTAGAGACACTATATACTGATATACACCTGAACATCAGCAGGAGAGGACTCTTTAAAGTAGAGACACTACATACTGATATACACCTGAACATCAGCAGGAGAGGACTCTTTAAAGTAGAGCACTACATACTGATATACACCTGAACATCAGCAGGAGAGGACTCTTTAAAGTAGAGACACTATGATATACACTGAACATCAGCAGGAGAGGACTCTTTAAAGTAGAGACACTACATACTGATATACACTGAACATCAGCAGGAGAGGACTCTTTAAAGTAGAGACACTACATACTGATATACACCTGAACATCAGCAGGAGAGGACTCTTTAAAGTAGGACACTACATACTGATATACACCTGAACATCAGCAGGAGAGGACTCTTTAAAGTAGAGACACTATATACTGATATACACACCTGAACATCAGCAGGAGAGGACTCTTTAAAGTAGAGACACTACATACTGATACACACCTGAACATCAGCAGGAGAGGACTCTTTAAAGTAGAGACACTACATACTGATATACACCTGAACATCAGCAGGAGAGGATCTTTAAAGTAGAGACACTACATACTGATTACACCTGAACATCAGCAGGAGAGGACTCTTTAAAGTAGAGACACTACATACTGATATACACCTGAACATCAGCAGGAGAGGACTCTTTAAAGTAGAGACACTACATACTGATATACACCTGAACATCAGCAGGAGAGGACTCTTTAAAGTAGAGACACTACATACTGATATACACCTGAACATCAGCAGGAGAGGACTCTTTAAAGTAGAGACACTACATACTGATATACACCTGAACATCAGCAGGAGAGGACTCTTTAAAGTAGAGACACTACATACTGATATACACCTGAACATCAGCAGGAGAGGACTCTTTAAAGTAGAGACACTAAATACTGATACACACCTGAACATCAGCAGGAGAGGACTCTTTAAAGTAGAGACACTACATACTGATATACACCTGAACATCAGCAGGAGAGGACTCTTTAAAGTAGAGACACTACATACTGATATACACCTGAACATCAGCAGGAGAGGACTCTTTAAAGTAGAGACACTACATACTGATATACACCTGAACATCAGCAGGAGAGGACTCTTTAAAGTAGAGACACTACATACTGATATACACCTGACATCAGCAGGAGAGGACTCTTTAAAGTAGAGACACTACATACTGATATACACCTGATCAGCAGGGACTCTTTAAAGGAAGGGCTTCATCAGAGTAACTCATGACACGATCATCACTTTAAAACGTGTTTTATTGTAACAGACACACAGTGGGAACCTCATGTATTTTATGAGAAATGTTAAAAACACTGAACCTGCTCGTACAGCTGTGCAAAGGATTGTGGGTCCGAAAAGAAGAGCTGCACATACTGGTACTTTGGCATTTTACATCTGTTCCCGCATCATAAACTGTGTTCGGGTCACATGACGGGTCACATGACGGGTCACATGGGACTCTGACGATAAAAGGATAACTGGAAGGACGCTGTACCTGTCAATCACCTGCAACATCTTCATATGATCATTAATCACAACAAACATCATGTGATCTATGGGCCATGCTAGCACTGTTAGCATTGAAGCTCAGCCATTTAAGGGCAATTAAAAGACATATAAAGGTCATATGAAGGTCTTTTAAAGGTCATATGAAGGTCTTTTAAAGGTCATATGAAGGCCTTTTAAAGGTCATATGAAGGTCTTTTAAAGGTCATATGAAGGTATTTTAAAGGTCATATGAAGGCCTTTTAAAGGTCATATGAAGGTCTTTTAAAGGTCATATGAAGGTCTTTTAAAGGTCATATGAAGGTCTTTTAAAGGTCATATGAAGGTCTTTTAAAGGTCATATGAAGGTCTTTTAAAGGTCATATGAAGGCCTTTTAAAGGTCATATGAAGGTATTTTAAAGGTCATATGAAGGTCTTTTAAAGGTCATATGAAGGTCTTTTAAAGGTCATATGAAGTCCTTTTAAAGGTCATATGAAGGTATTTTAAAGGTCATATGAAGGTCTTTTAAAGGTCATATGAAGGTCTTTTAAAGGTCATATGAAGGTGAGGTGCTGGTGTTCATCGAGGCCGTATTTTTCTTTGTTCTGCTCGAACAGGTGGGTCAGGCTCTGCAGGTAAATCTGATGCAGACCCTCGATGTCCTCTGAGCTGGGACTGGATTCCGGACCAATGGGATGGGCTCTCCCACTAAAGAGCAGACAGGAAACACAAACAAACTCATAGCTTCAAAAACTCTCCTGAGCTGATAGGCTTACCCGCTAACCCTAGGCTCACTCTGGGCTAATGCTAGGCTAATGCTAGGCTCACTCTGGGCTAATGCTAACCCTAGGCTCACTCTGGGCTAATGCTAACCCTGGGCTAATGCTAGGCTAAGGCTAGGCTGACTCTGGTCTACACTCTAGGCTAACGCTAGCTCACTCTGGGCTAACACTAGGCTAGGCTAGGCTCACTCTGGTCTACACTCTAGGCTAATGCTAGGCTAATGCTAGGCTCACTCTGGTCTACACTCTAGGCTAACGCTAGGCTCACTCTGGTCTACACTCTAGGCTAACGCTAGGCTCACTCTAGGCTAACGCTAGGCTCACCCTGGTCTACACTCTTGGCTAACACTAGGCTAACGTTAGGCTCAATCTGGTCTACACTCTAAGCTAACGCTAGGCTCACTCTGGACTAACACTAGGCTAACGCTAGGCTCAATCTGGTCTACACTCTTGGCTAACACTAGGCTCACTCTGGGCTAACACTAGGCTAACGCTAGGCTCAATCTGGTCTACACTCTAAGCTAACGCTAGGCTCA
>JASDAP010000052.1:117500-142500 GCA_031216635.1 Dissostichus eleginoides
GGTGAGAGACAGACAGGTGAGACAGACAGGAGAGAGACAGGTGAGAGACAGACAGGAGAGAGAGACAGGAGAGAGACAGACAGGTGAGAGACAGACAGGTGAGAGACAGACAGGTGAGACAGACAGGTGAGAGACAGACAGGTAGAGACAGGTGAGAGACAGACAGGTGAGAGACAGACAGGTATAGACAGGAGAGAGACAGGAGAGAGACAGGTGAGAGCGAGACAGATAGAGACAGACAGGTGAGACAGACAGGAGAGAGACAGGTGAGAGACAGGTGAGAGACAGACAGGTGAGACAGACAGGAGAGAGACAGGTGAGAGAGAGACAGGTGAGAGACAGACAGGTGAGACAGACAGGAGAGAGACAGGAGAGAGACAGACAGGTGAGAGACAGACAGGTGAGAGACAGACAGGTGAGACAGACAGGTGAGAGACAGACAGGTAGAGACAGGTGAGAGACAGACAGGTGAGAGACAGACAGGTATAGACAGGAGAGAGACAGGAGAGAGACAGGTGAGAGCGAGACAGATAGAGACAGACAGGTGAGACAGACAGGAGAGAGACAGGTGAGAGACAGACGGGTGAGAGACAGACAGGTGAGACAGACAGGCGAGAGACAGACAGGTGAGACAGACAGGTGTTCTCACCATGAGGATGGAACCCGAAGATGTAGTTTTTCTTTGGATCCAGATCCACAGTTTTCAGAAGCTGGAGAGACAAAGAGGATCAGAGTCAGAGTCGGGTCCTCAGTGATGAGTCGGGTCCTCAGTGATGAGGGTCCTCAGTGATGAGTCGGGTCCTCAGTGATGAGGGTCCTCAGTGTGATCGGGTCCTCAGTGATGAGGGTCCTCAGTGATGAGTCTGGTCCTCATCGGGTCCTCAGTGATGAGTCAGGTCCTCATCGGGTCCTCAGTGATGAGTCAGGTCCTCAGTGATGAGGGTCCTCAGTGATTCGGGTCCTCAGTGATGAGTCGGGTCCTCAGTGATGAGGGTCCTCAGTGATGAGTCTGGTCCTCATCGGGTCCTCAGTGATGAGTCGGGTCCTCATCGGATCCTCAGTGATGAGTCGGGTCCTCAGTGATGAGGGTCTTCAGTGATGAGTCGGGTCCTCAGTGATGAGGGTCCTCAGTGATGAGTCGGGTCCTCAGTGATGAGGGTCCTCAGTGATGAGTCTGGTCCTCATCGGGTCCTCAGTGATGAGTCAGGTCCTCAGTGATGAATCGGGTCCTCAGTGATGAGTCGGGTCCTCATCGGATCCTCAGTGATGAGTCGGGTCCTCATCGGATCCTCAGTGATGAGTCTGGTCCTCATCGGGTCCTCAGTGATGAGTCAGGTCCTCAGTGATGAGTCGGGTCCTCATCGGATCCTCAGTGATGAGTCGGATCCTCAGTGATGAGTCGGGTCCTCAGTGATGAACTGGATCTGACAGAACCAGAACCTCTCTCCACCACAACCAGAACCTCTGTCCACCAGAACCAGAACCTCTCTCCACCAGAACCTCTCTCCATCAGAACCAGAACCTCTCTCCACCAGAACCGGAACCTCTCTCCACCAGAACCAGAACCTCTCTCCACCGGAACCTCTCTCCACCAGAACCAGAACCTCTCTCCACCAGAACCAGAACCTCTCTCCACCAGTACCAGAACCTCTCTCTACCAGAATCAGAACCTCTCTCCATCAGAACCAGAACCTCTCTCCACCAGAACCAGAACCTCTCTCCACCGGAACCTCTCGACCATCAGAACCAGAACCTCTCTCCATCAGAACCAGAACCTCTCTCCATCAGACCAGACTCTCTCCATCAGAACCAGAACCTCTCTCCACCAGAACCTCTCTCCACCAGAACCAGAACCTCTCTCCATCAGAACCAGAACCTCTCTCCACCAGAACCTCTCTCCACCAGAACCAGAACCTCTCTCCACCAGAACCAGAACCTCTCTCCATCAGAACCAGAACCTCTCTCCACCAGAACCTCTCTCCACCAGAACCTCTCTCCACCAGAACCAGAACCTCTCTCCACCAGAACCTCTCTCCATCAGAACCAGAACCTCTCTCCACCAGAACCTCTCTCCATCAGAACCAGAACCTCTCTCCACCAGAACCAGTTATATGAATAAAGATAAGAGTCTCACCCTGAGGGGAAAGTAGTCCCTGAAGAACTCCCACACTCTCCAGCTCCTCATCCAATCAGACCTGCGACCCCCCTGGTGGGCGTGTCCCCGTCCAGCCATAGCCAACCAGCATACAGCACGGCCAGCATCCACCAATCAGAGAGCAGGAGCAGCATGAAGGCTGCCAGACACACCTGAGCTGAGAGACAGACAGGTGAGACAGATGAGAGACAGTCAGACAGCTGAGAGACAGACAGACAGACAGCTGAGAGACAATCAGACAGACAGACAGCTGAGAGACAGACAGGTGAGACAGATGAGAGACAGACAGGTGAGACAGATAGGTGACAGACAGGTGAGACAGATGAGAGACAGACAGTCAGACAGACAGACAGTCAGACAGACAGGCAGACAGACACTAAGGACAGAGAGACAGAGAGACAGACAGACAGGCAGACAGTTGAGACAGACAGGTGACAGAGAGACAGAGAGACAGACAGGTGACAGACAGACAAACAGACAGGCAGGCAGACAGACAGACAGACAGACAGGCAGACAGACAGACAGGCAGACAGACAGTTGAGACAGACAGACAGAGGGACAGACAGACAAACAGACAGACAGACAGAGGGACAGACAGAGGGACAGACAGACAGACACTAAGGACAGACAGAAAGACAGAAAGGCAGACAGACAGCTGAGAGACAGACAGGTGAGACAGATGAGAGACAGACAGGTGAGACAGACAGGTGAGACAGATGAGAGACAGACAGTCAGACATACAGGCAGACAGACACTAAGGACAGAGAGACAGACAGACAGACAGAGAGACAGACAGACAGGCAGACAGACAGTTGAGACAGACAGGTGACAGAGAGACAGAGAGACAGACAGGTGACAAACAGACAGACAGACAGGTGACAGACAGACAGACAGACAGGCAGACAGACAGGCAGGCAGACAGACAGACAGTCAGACAGACAGGTGACAGAGTGACAGAGAGACAGACAGAGAGACAGACAGTTGAGACAGACAGGTGACAGAGACAGACAGGTGACAGACAGACAGACAGACAGACAGACAGACAGACAGACAGACAGACAGACAGCATGTCTCTCACCTAGCACCAGGAAGCTGAAGACCCAATGCAGCGCAGCAGCTGTCTGCAGCCTCCTCTCCAGCGGGACATTCAGCGGGGCGAGGCGCAGCTTCATGCCGCAGACAGAGCACCTCAGCCGGCGGAGAGAGACGAGACGTGCCGGTGCGTCCTCTGGAAGTCTGTCTCTCACCCGTCTCTCAGCTGTCGGTCTCTCAGCTGTCTGTCCCTCCTCGGTGTTTCCAGGTAATCCTGAACTCTCAGCTTCTCCCCACACTTTACAAACATGCTCGTGCACGCCGCGCCGGCGCAGAGGACCCTCCCTCTCTGGGTGGAATCTTCTCGGCCAATCAGAGCGCAGGAAAAAACATTTTCGGGAGCGCGCATGTTGTTTGAGTTGAAAGTGCAGATTTCCAAACGTCCGAAGAAGAAGTTGTGAAAGAGTTTCAGAGTTATGAGTCCACTTTTTAGCAATTACACATTTTGATTTCGTTAAAGTCTCCTATGATGCAAAATGCACTTTCTGATGTCTTTTATACATAAATATGTGTCCCCGGCCGGTGTGTCAGGAGACTCGCATAGAAAGACAGACAGACAGACAGACAGACAGACAGACAGACAGTCAGTCAGTCAGTCAGTCAGTCAGTCAGACAGACAGACAGAGAGAGAGACAGAGAGAGAGACAGACAGACAGACAGACAGACAGACAGACAGACAGACAGACAGTCAGTCAGTCAGTCAGACAGAGAGAGAGAGAGAGAGACAGAGAGACAGACAGACAGACAGTCAGACAGACAGAGAGAGAGACAGAGAGACAGACAGACAGACAGTCAGTCAGACAGACAGAGAGAGACAGAGAGACAGACAGACAGACAGTCAGTCAACAGACAGAGAGAGAGACAGACAGACAGACAGACAGACAGACAGACAGAGAGACAGAGAGAGAGACAGACAGACAGTCAGTCAGACAGACAGAGAGAGAGACAGAGAGACAGACAGACAGACAGTCAGTCAGACAGACAGAGAGAGAGACAGAGAGACAGACAGACAGACAGACAGACAGACAGACAGACAGACAGACAGACAGACGAGTATCGCCGAGTAGCGGTACAAGAATGAAAGAATGTATGTTTTTGTGCTATATTTTTCGATAAAAATATGTTTTACCATAAGTTCTTAATGCAATTGGTACTGCTGGACTCAGTACTTGTTAGAATACTACCACAAATACAATTAAGTACTTTTACTGTGTACTTTTTGAGTAATCCCCTGTCAAACTCCCCTCCTGAAGTAGTACTGAGTCCAACAGTATCAATTTCATGTGGAACTTATTGCAAAAACTCATTTTATCTCATCAAGATAGCAGAAGTGGCATGACTTTGTTCTCAGGAGGGGACTTTGAGAGAGTATTACCCAGAAAAAAACACTGTAAAAGTACTTCATTTTATTGTTGGGATCAAACTAACACTAGGACTGAGTCAAACAGTGTCAGTTTTTTTAAGAACTTATGGTAAAAATGATTTGTATGGCAAATAAAGCAGAAAAAACATGCATTCTTTGACTCTTGTACACCGTCAGTGCCGCTTCTCAGCGATTACCGTAAAGACGCGATTACTCGCGCACTCAGAAATGAAGAGCTGCTCATTTGACCAAGCAAATGCGAGAGACGGCTGAGTTGACCGCAGTGATTGCAGCGGGGGAGGTTTCAAAAAGCTCGCCTGAAGTCGGACAGCTCGGAGTCGGCTTGACTCGGTTTGCATTTATAAAGAATGCTCAAATGTGTTTAATCGTTAATGTCAAATATGTACTAAGTAAATACATTTGTTCCTGCTCAAGATTAGATTCAACTTCATTGATATTGCACAGATTACAGGAGACAACGAAATGCAGTTTAGCTTCTAACCAGGAGTGCAACAAGCAGTAGAGTGAAAAGTAATGTACACAATCTACAGAATAGAATGAATTGAATGATGAATAAACAGTGAGGGGTATGAATACACTAGATATACACAGCAGCCTGTGAGCAGTGTGAGCAGTGTGTATGAATACACTAGATATACACAGCAGCCTGTGAGCAGTGTGAGCAGTGTGTATGAATACACTAGATACACACAGCAGCCTGTGAGCAGTGTGAGCAGTGTGTATGAATACACTAGATACACACAGCAGCCTGTGAGCAGTATGAGCAGTGTGTATGAATACACTAGATACACACAGCAGCCTGTGAGCAGTGTGAGCAGTGTGTATGAATACACTAGATATACACAGCAGCCTGTGAGCAGTGTGAGCAGTGTGTATGAATACACTAGATACACTCAGCAGCCTGTGAGCAGTGTGAGCAGTGTGTATGAATACACTAGATACACACAGCAGCCTGTGAGCAGTATGAACAGTGTGTATGAATATGCTAAGATATATAAAGTATGAAAACAGTAAGCAGTGCAAGTATAGTATAAAATATATAGATATTAACTTCATGATGATAAACATTGTGGAACAATGATGAAAAATGTGAATGGAAGTGGCGACGTGAAGCTGACACAAAACAACACAACAAACTTTTGCCGAGCCAATCGGAGAGCTTCCTCCCCAGCACGGGGTGAAAGCCACCAATGAGCGCTCAGCTCGAGATACCAGTGAGTCGTTTCCCATCAAGCATTTCGCTTCTGCAGCTCGTGGAGAGAAACTGCTCCGCCTCGCTCTCAAGGCTGCATACAAATACATTTGTATTGATTTTAAGATCTTTTCATCCAATCATACGTATTGGGATCATCTGTATTAATGTGGACCGGAGGGAGAGGGTGACGAGCATGAGTTACACTTTCCTTTTTTATTTCAATCCCAGCTTTGGTCCTGAAGAATCTGTTTCTCTGTTGTCCACGTTCATAAAGCCTAAAGCAACAGAGCACGGAGCAGAGTCTCTAGATGAGTTTACAGGAGTCCCTCGTTCTTATTCTACATCCATGTTGCAGTCCGCTGTGTAGAGAACTGTAGTTTCCATAGTTTCCCCACAGCAGCAGACGCACATTCATGACGTCCGCTGGCGCATCATAAACACGTCGGATAGTGAAAGTGCAGTCGGATTCTCAAAGCAGTCTCTTCTCCTAAGTCCTTTTGAATTCTCCTATCCACTATCCCTTAACCCCGTGACGTTTCACACAGAGGAGAGGAGTAGACGATAGGGATAGACGATAGGGATAGACCATAGGGATAGACGTTAGGAATAGACAGGGTTCCTGCAGGTTTCGCCAACTCAAATTTAAGACTTTTTAAGACCTTTTTAAGACCACTTTGAATAGAATTTAAGACCTATTTCACGGCAAGAAAGTATGAAGGAAAATTGCTATGAAAGAAGAAATACGTCCCATAATGACTTACAAAGTAAATGTATTCATGTTCAACATAAGAACAATGACTGAACATAACAGCATAACAGTACAGAACTGTGTTAGCGTGTTAGACAAAAAGTGTGTGTGTGTGTTAGGGCTGTGCAATTCATCATATTTTAATCGCAATTACGATTTTGGCCTGCCACAATTACGAAAATAAAAACATAATCGAAAAAAACGATTATTTAGCTAGGTTGTGCCAGTGCACTGCAACACATTTGATCTAATTCATTTTAGTCTAATTTATTTGTATTTATCATATTTATATATGTTTAGTAGCTTGTGGAAGTGCGCTCCAAAATATTTGTTGATCTTGTTTATTGGTATTTATTATTTTGATATTATTTATTTAAATGTATCATTTATTGAATTTATTTTTGTATTGGTTTTTCAGTTGAATTATACGTTCAGGGTGATCAGTTACACAGAGAGAGAGAGAGAGAGAGAGAGAGAGAGAGAGAGAGAGAGCGAGAGAGAGAGCGAGAGAGAGAGAGAGAGAGAGTGAGAGAGTGACAAGAGCTATATTCAGAGCTCTGCTGCCTTGGCTACAATCTTTCATCGTTGCTGTTGTATGATTGGTGTTTAGCTGCGGTAGTTAGCGTCTGCAGCACCTCCGCTTTTAGGGTTGACGTAGACCCAAACGTCGCCCGGAGGTCCCCCGGTGTTGTTGCGGGAGCTGCTACACTAGCTAACGCTACACTAGCTAACGCTGCAGTAGCTAACGCTGCAGTAGCTAACGCTGCACTAGCAAAACAAATGCTAATTTCTTTTGCCAAAGGTGCCGCGGGCTTCAAACACGTTCCCTCCACTGGTTTCAACCAAGCACTAAATTCGATGTTTTCCAACAAATACGGTTGAACTTACACTTCCCCATATTTATTTGTAAGTAGATTCGAAGATACATGAGTTTCTGACTGCCGCTAGCTGAAGCATGGTTGCTATGTTACTAGCTGGGTGTTCTCCAATAAGGGTCCGGGGGAAACACAGTTAGTGATTACTGGTTCCATGTTGATTTATTTCAATACAGATTGTTGGGGGAACTGAAAGGCTCTCACCGTCCTGGTTACTTTGCAGCCCGGACATTTCCCCCAAAACACATTTAGACGCGATCGCAACACAGAAGTACCTTTCAAATCCCATCATTTTTAAGACCTTCTAAATCATCATTTTAAGACCTTTCTTATTTTTTTGGTCATATTTAAGACCTTTTTAAGGCCTTAAATTCAGATTATCAAATTTAAGACTTTTTAAGACCCCGCGGGAACCCTGGATAGACCATAGGAGCGGATTTTTGGACTATTCCACTGCAGCCAGAGACCAGCAGCTCCAAAGGGGCGTGGCCAGCAGCTCAAAAGGGGCGTGGCCAGCAGCAGCTCCAAATTCATCTACGTCTCAGGACTTTTGTTTACTTCCTGTCCCGTTACCACGACAACACATTACAGTGCGTTGTCATGGTGACAGGGTTTCTATTGGTCCGTGTCTCCGTCAGTCTCCGTTGAATCAGGTTACCTGGTATCACCTGGGAGAGCTAACAAAGGTGTGTCTGATAGCACAGGTATTTAATGCTGCTCCTAGTCTGAGCTTCACCGACACTTTGAGAGCAAACATGACGAGACTGCAGGTGAGACAACACTTTATATTACTTTATACTATCCAGTACTTGATACTATCCAGTACTTGATACTTGATACTATCCAGTACTTGATACTATCCAGTACTTGATACTATCCAGTACTTGATACTTGATACTATCCAGTACTTGATACTATCCAGTACTTGATACTTGATACTATCCAGTACTTGATACTATCCAGTACTTGATACTATCCAGTACTTGATACTTTATACTATCCAGTACTTCTCTCTGCCTGTCTGTCTGTCTGTCTGTCTGTCTTCAGTTGAGTCTCACCTGTCTGTCTGTCTGTCTGTCTGTCTGTGTCTCTGTCTGTCTTCAGTTGAGTCTCACCTGTCTGTCTGTCTGTCTCTCTGTCTGACTGACTGACTGACTGACAGACAGACAGACAGTCTGTCTGTCTGTCTGTCTGTCTGTCTGTCTGTCTGACTGACTGACTGACTGTCTGTCTGTCTGTCTGTCTGTCTCTCTGTCTGTCTTCAGGTGAGTCTCACCTGTCTGTCTCTCTGTCTGTCTTCAGGTGAGTCTCACCTGTCTGTTGTTCACCTCCTCTCACTTCCTCTCTGCTCAGCGCCTCAGACGACAGGTCTGCCCCACCTGCACCACAGGTAACCGCTTCCTGTCTGTGACTCCCTGTCTGTGACTTCCTGTGTGTGACTCCCTGTGTGTGACTCCCTGTGTGTGACTCCCTGTGTGTGACTCCCTGTCTGTGACTCCCTGTGTGTGACTCCCTGTGTGTGACTCCCTGTCTGTGACTCCCTGTGTGTGACTCCCTGTGTGTGACTCCGTGTGTGACTCCCTGTCTGTGACTCCCTATCTGTGACTCCCTGTGTGTGACTCCGTGTGTGAGACTCCCTGTGTGTGACTCCCTGTGTGAGACTCCCTGTGTGTGACTCCCTGTGTGTGACTCCCTGTGTGAGACTCCCTGTGTGTGACTCCCTGTGTGTGACTCCCTGTGTGTGACTCCCTGTCTGTGACTCCCTGTGTGTGACTCCCTGTCTGTGACTCCCTGTGTGAGACTCCCTGTGTGTGACTCCCTGTGTGAGACTCCCTGTGTGAGACTCCCTGTCTGTGACTCCCTGTGTGAGACTCCCTGTGTGTGACTCCCTGTGTGTGACTCCCTGTCTGTGACTCACTGTGTGTGACTTCCTGTCTGCAGGTTACTTCGTGGTGAGTAACTGTTCTATCAGTACCGGCAGGGGGGTGCAGTGTGAACCGTGCACCAACTGCTCAGGTAAACAATAAAGATATAAACAATAATAAAGAACTCTTCTTATTGTTATTGTTATTGTTACTGCTATGATGTCAGCAGGTCATTAATGTGTTGGTTCTCTTCAGCCTCTCACCTGGAGACTCGGGTTCAGTGTTCAGCGTTTGCTGACTCGCTTTGTGTGAACAGAACCACACCTGCCCCCCCACCGAGATCTGCTGAGGCTCCAGGTAAGCTCACCTGAATTCAGCTCGTTAACTCACCTGACTTCAGCTGGTTAACTCACCTGACTTCAGCCCGTTAACTAACCTGACTTCAGCTGGTTAACTCACCTGACTTCAGCCCGTTAACTAAGCTGACTTCAGCTCGTTAACTCACCTGACTTCAGCCCGTTAACTCACCTGACTTCTGCCCGTTAACTCACCTGACTTCTGCCCGTTAACTCACCTGACTTCAGCCCGTTAACTCACCTGACTTCAGCCCGTTAACTAACCTGACTTCAGCTCGTTAACTCACCTGACTTCAGCCCGTTAACTAAGCTGACTTCAGCTCGTTAACTCACCTGACTTCAGCCCGTTAACTCACCTGACTTCAGCTGGTTAACTAACCTGACATCTGCCCGTTAACTCACCTGACTTCTGCCCGTTAACTCACCTGACTTCAGCCCGTTAACTCACCTGACTTCAGCCCGTTAACTCACCTGACTTCAGCCCGTTAACTAAGCTGACTTCAGCTCGTTAACTCACCTGACTTCAGCCCGTTAACTCACCTGACTTCAGCCCGTTAACTCACCTGACTTCAGCTGGTTAACTAACCTGACTTCTGCCCGTTAACTCACCTGACTTCTGCCCGTTAACTCACCTGACTTCTGCCCGTTAACTCACCTGACTTCTGCCCGTTAACTCACCTGACTTCAGCCCGTTAACTCACCTGACTTCAGCCCGTTAACTAAGCTGACTTCAGCTCGTTAACTCACCTGACTTCAGCCCGTTAACTCACCTGACTTCAGCCCGTTAACTAAGCTGACTTCAGCCCGTTAACTCACCTGACTTCAGCCCGTTAACTAAGCTGACTTCAGCTCGTTAACTCACCTGACTTCAGCCCGTTAACTAAGCTGACTTCAGCTCGTTAACTCACCTGACTTCAGCCCGTTAACTAACCTGACTTCAGCCCGTTAACTAAGCTGACTTCAGCCCGTTAACTAAGCTGACTTCAGCTCGTTAACTCACCTGACTTCAGCCCGTTAACTCACCTGACTTCGGCCCGTTAACTAAGCTGACTTTAGCCCGTTAACTAAGCTGACTTTAGCCCGTTAACTAAGCTGACTTCAGCCCGTTAACTCACCTGACTTCGGCCCGTTAACTCACCTGACTTCGGCCCGTTAACAAACCTGACTTCGGCCCGTTAACTAAGCTGACTTCAGCTCGTTAACTCACCTGACTTCAGCTCGTTAACTCACCTGACTTCAGCTCGTTAACTCACCTGACTTCAGCTCGTTAACTCACCTGACTTCAGCCCGTTAACTAAGCTGACTTCAGCTCGTTAACTCACCTGACTTCAGCCCGTTAACTAAGCTGACTTCAGCTCGTTAACTCACCTGACTTCAGCCCGTTAACTAAGCTGACTTCAGCCCGTTAACTAAGCTGACTTCAGCCCGTTAACTAAGCTGACTTCAGCCCGTTAACTAACCTGACTTCAGCCCGTTAACTAACCTGACTTCAGCTCGTTAACTAACCTGACTTCAGCCCGTTAACTAAGCTGACTTCAGCTCGTTAACTAAGTTGACTTCAGCCCGTTAACTAACCGACTTCTGCCCGTTAACTAAGCTGACTTCAGGTCGTTAACTCACCCGACTTCAGCTCGTTAACTAAGTTGACTTCAGCCCGTTAACTCACCTGACTTCAGCTGGTTAACTAAGCTGACTTCAGCCCGTTAACTAAGCTCACTTCAGCCCGTTAACTAAGCTGACTTCAGCTCGTTAACTCACCGGACTTCAGCCCGTTAAGTAAGCTGACTTCAGCCCGTTAACTAAGCTGACTTCAGCCCGTTAACTAAGCTGACTTCAGCCCGTTAACTAAAATGACTTCAGCCGGTTAACTCACCTGACTTCAGCCCGTTAACTCACCTGACTTCAGCCCGTTAACTCACCTGACTTCAGCTCGTTAACTCACCTGACTTCAGCCCGTTAACTAAGCTGACTTCAGCTGGTTAACTCACCTGACTTCAGCTCGTTAACTCACCTGACTTCAGCTCGTTAACTCACCTGACTTCAGCCCGTTAACTAAGCTGACTTCAGCTCGTTAACTCACCTGACTTCAGCTGGTTAACTCACCTGACTTCAGCCCGTTAACTCACCTGACTTCAGCTGGTTAACTCACCTGACTTCAGCCCGTTAACTAAGCTGACTTCAGCTCGTTAACTCACCTGACTTCAGCTCGTTAACTCACCTGACTTCAGCCCGTTAACTAAGCTGACTTCAGCTGGTTAACTAACCTGACTTGAGCCCGTTAACTAACCTGACTTCAGCCCGTTAACTAAGCTGACTTCAGCCCGTTAACTAACCTGACTTCAGCCCGTTAACTAACCTGACTTCAGCCCGTTAACTAAGCTGACTTCAGCCCGTTAACTAACCTGACTTCAGCCAGTTAACTAAGCTGACTTCAGCCCGTTAACTAAGCTGACTTCAGCCCGTTAACTAACCTGACTTCAGCCCGTTAACTAACCTGACTTCAGCCCGTTAACTAAGCTGACTTCAGCCCGTTAACTCACCTGACTTCAGCCCGTTAACTCACCTGACTTCAGCCCGTTAACTCACCTGACTTCAGCCCGTTAACTAAGCTGACTTCAGCCCGTTAACTCACCTGACTTCAGCCCGTTAACTCACCTGACTTCAGCCCGTTAACTAAGCTGACTTCAGCTCGTTAACTCACCTGACTTCAGCCGGTTAACTCACCTGACTTCAGCTCCTTAACTCACCTGACTTCAGCTCGTTAACTCACCTGACTTCAGCCCGTTAACTAAGCTGACTTCAGCTCGTTAACTCACCTGACTTCAGCCCGTTAACTCACCTGACTTCAGCTCGTTAAGTCACAGTAGCTCGTCTTTTTTTGTTTTCTGTTTAATTTCTTCTTCTTCTTCTTCAGACTCGGCTCTGGAGCTGTGGATCCTCCTCACTGTGATGTAAGAGTCTTCACCTTAAGTGGTCGCTATCTTGATTTATCTGATAATATCCTCTCTACAAACGGTGTCTTCTGATTGGTCGAGCAGGTCACATGACTGAATGTTTGTGTTTCTGTCTGCAGAGTTGTGTCAGTGCTGCTGCTGCTTGGTTTGTTCTTCACCTGTAGAAACCTCCTGAGGAACGAAGGTAAAGGTAACGAGCCCCTCCCCCACGACAGCAGACTCCTCCCCCACGACAGCAGACTCCTCCCCCACGACAGCAGACCCCTCCCCATGAACAGACTCCCCTACGACAGCAGGCTCCTCCCCACGACAGCAGACTCCTCCCCTATGAACAGACTCCTCCCCCACGACAGCAGACTCCTCCCCCACGACAGCAGACTCCTCCCCCACGACCTAGTTATTAGAGACTGACGGTGCGTTCACTGCCTCTCAGTTATTAGAGACTGAATCACCTGACGGTGCGTTCACTGCCTCTCAGTTATTAGAGACTGAATCACCTGACGGTGCGTTCACTGCCTCTCAGTTATTAGAGACTGAATCACCTGACGGTGCGTTCGCTGCCTCTCAGTTATTAGAGACTGAATCACCTGACGGTGCGTTCGCTGCCTCTCAGTTATTAGAGACTGAATCACCTGACGGTGCGTTCGCTGCCTCTCAGTTATTAGAGACTGAATCACCTGACGGTGCGTTCGCTGCCTCTCAGTTATTAGAGACTGAATCACCTGACGGTGCGTTCGCTGCCTCTCAGTTATTAGAGACTGAATCACCTGACGGTGCGTTCGCTGTCTCTCAGTTATTAGAGACTGAATCACCTGACGGTGCGTTCGCTGCCTCTCAGTTATTAGAGACTGAATCACCTGACGGTGCGTTCGCTGCCTCCAGGGCCGTTTCTAGCTGTTTGGGGGCCCTAGTTTTTACAGGGTTTTTTAACTACAAAGGGGGGACTCCGAAGCCTTAAGGTGATCTGTGGAGATGCATCAATCTGTCACACTTTAACCAGTAAAGCCCCGAGCCTGTTTTTCAGGTCTCAGGCTAGAAAATGACATTCCCAGGACAAATGACTATATCTTCTCTTCTAAAAGGGATAAATGAATAATCTTTTTTCTCAAAGCAAGGAAAAACCTGTGAGTCGGATGAAGAAAAGTCAGAATCAATATAGAATTGTTTTATTTTAAAGAAAATTCAGATTGAACATTAAATGATAGTGTCCGTCCAAAAATAACCCCTTACTTGTAGTGAAGCCAGCCTTGAATGATGGGATCGGAGACTAACAGCTTTAGGAATCCAAAGTATAACATATAATAAGTACTCTGTATCAAGACTGATGCAAAACAAGTGACCTTTGACCTTTTCAGAGAGGTTTAGAAAGAAAAAACACCTCTGGGGTCATTTGGGTGGATTTGCCGTTGCTCTGGAATCCATTGGTCGATTTTGATGATTGACACCTCTTTTTAACCGTTAGAGCCAATAAAATCGAGAGGACGTTCCTAAATCCACCTACACGTTACCATGAGGAGTGAGAGTGATGCGCACCCAGTTTGCTCTGAAAACTGAAAACTACGCTTTTTGCCCTAAACATGAAGATGGATTATCAGTAATCATTTCCAAGGGACACAGAGACATTGGATTCACCTTCAGCAGCGGCTTTATGCCATTGAACACAACAACAGCTAAGGTAATGTTATTTTCCGTTTTAGCTCCGTAAAGCTACGTTGTGTGATGTCTGGGTTTGCTTCCCATGCCGCACAGGGATGATACTAATACTTCTGGAATCTGTGGGATCTCAGCTTTAATCTGATATCTTGTTTGTGCAGATCCGATGAGTAATAAAGTATTTCTACCGTGAGTTCTGTGCTAAGTGCGTTAGCATTTTTTCACTAAGGGCTCATTTAGACGCTTCTTGTGAGACTTGTGTTTTGTTTTGGTAAAAATGGTTCATATCGTCAGTTAGCTGAGTTTCTTCCCGTTAAGTGGGTATGACACATTAATAGGTTGTTAAATGTTAAGAAGCCCTGAGACACAGTTTCGTGAAAAAAAGCTTAACGGGTTAAGAGGAAAACAGGCTAATTTCACCAAAACATAATATTAAAAAGGTAAACAATAATGCTCCTCTACGTCAATAAATGCAAGAGATTAAGTATTTTCTCAACAATGTATAATTTACATTTTTCCTCTTCCTCAGCTGTCACTCATTGGCTGACAGCCCAACGATGATTTGGACTTTATTTCCCCACAAACACAAGCCACAGATTTGCTATCATTGCAGTTTAGTTGTGTTTATATCCTGCATTTGATTGTTAAGCATCTAATGCTTCAGCGAACACAGAGGGCTCGGCTGCCTACAAACAGACGGCTCATTCGAATTCTCCCCAAATATATTGAGGCTGATCCTGAACTTTCAGCTTGGGGGCCCCCTAGTGGCCGCGGAGGCCCTATGGGGGCCCTATGGGGGCCCCCATAGGGCCCTATGCAGATGCATGGGGCCCTATGGGGGCCCTATGCAGATGCATAGTCCGCCTATAGGAAGACACGGCCCTGGCTGCCTCTCAGTTATTAGAGACTGAATCACCTGACGGTGCGTTCGCTGCCTCTCAGTTATTAGAGACTGAATCACCTGACGGTGCGTTCGCTGCCTCTCAGTTATTAGAGACTGAATCACCTGACGGTGCGTTCGCTGCCTCTCAGTTATTAGAGACTGAATCACCTGACGGTGCGTTCGCTGCCTCTCAGTTATTAGAGACTGAATCTTCTGACGGTGCGTTCACTGCCTCTCAGTTATCAGTTTTACTCGGACTCTTTTGTGTTTAAGGTGCGTTCAGGTTCCGGACGGAGGATCGTCGTCGCCGCTGTTCTCCAGAAACTGTCATTATTATTATTATTACTGTTATTAATGATTAGAGGTTTCTATGTTAATATAAAGGTAATGTTATTATTGTTATTATTATTATTAGTTATTGTTATTTTTGCTCCCATTTATATAATGTTATTGTTGTTGTTATTATTGTTGTTAGTTGTTGATCTTGTGGCTCCAGGCGCTGCCGGACTTCCTCCTGGACCTTTTTTTAAGTGATTTTTGGCTTTAAAATAAAACTTGATTTATTCATTAAATCCAGTGTCTGTTGTTCCAGAAAACACAATCATTCAGATCTACTCCACAATGCTTCCTACTAGAGTTTAAATAAAGTTATTCAGAGTCAATTCAGAGTTTAAATAAAGTTATTCTCTGAGTGAATTCAGAGTTTAAATAAAGTTATTCTCTGAGTCAATTCAGAGTTTAAATAAAGTTATTCTGAGTCAATTCAGAGTTTAAATAAAGTTATAATCTGAGTGAATTCAGGGTTTAAATAAAGTTATAATCTGAGTGAATTCAGAGTTTAAATAAAGTTATTCTCTGAGTCAATTCAGAGTTTAAATAAAGTTATAATCTGAGTGAATTCAGAGTTTAAATAAAGTTATTCAGAGTTTAAATAAAGTTATTCTCTGAGTGAATTCAGAGTTTAAATAAAGTTATTCAGAGTCAATTCAGAGTTTAAATAAAGTTATTCAGAGTGAATTCAGAGTTTAAATAAAGTTATTCAGAGTGAATTCAGAGTTTAAATAAAGTTATTCAGAGTGAATTCAGAGTTTAAATAAAGTTATTCAGAGTGAATTCAGAGTTTAAATAAAGTTATTCAGAGTGAATTCAGAGTTTAAATAAAGTTATTCTGAGTGAATTCAGAGTTTAAATAAAGTTATTCTCTGAGTGAATTCAGAGTTTAAATAAAGTTATTCAGAGTGAATTCAGAGTTTAAATAAAGTTATTCAGAGTGAATTCAGAGTTTAAATAAAGTTATTCAGAGTGAATTCAGAGTTTAAATAAAGTTATTCTGAGTGAATTCAGAGTTTAAATAAAGTTATTCTGAGTGAATTCAGAGTTTAAATAAAGTTATTCAGTGAATTCAGAGTTTAAATAAAGTTATTCAGAGTGAATTCAGGGTTTAAATAAAGTTATTCAGAGTGAATTCAGAGTTTAAATAAAGTTATTCTGAGTGAATTCAGAGTTTAAATAAAGTTATTCTGAGTGAATTCAGAGTTTAAATAAAGTTAATCAGAGTGAATTCAGAGTTTAAATAAAGTTATTCAGAGTGAATTCAGAGTTTAAATAAAGTTATTCTGAGTGAATTCAGAGTTTAAATAAAGTTAATTCTGAGTGAATTCAGAGTTTAAATAAAGTTATTCAGAGTGAATTCAGAGTTTAAATAAAGTTATTCAGAGTGAATTCAGAGTTTAAATAAAGTTATTCAGAGTGAATTCAGAGTTTAAATAAAGTTATTCTCTGAGTGAATTCAGAGTTTAAATAAAGTTATTCTGAGTGAATTCAGAGTTTAAATAAAGTTATTCTAGTGAATTCAGAGTTTAAATAAAGTTATTCTCTGAGTGAATTCAGAGTTTAAATAAAGTTATTCTCTGAGTGAATTCAGAGTTTAAATAAAGTTATTCTGAGTGAATTCAGAGTTTAAATAAAGTTATTCAGTGAATTCAGAGTTTAAATAAAGTTATTCAGTGAATTCAGGGTTTAAATAAAGTTATTCTCTGAGTGAATTCAGAGTTTAAATAAAGTTATTCTGAGTGAATTCAGGTTTAAATAAAGTTATTCAGAGTGAATTCAGAGTTTAAATAAAGTTATTCTGAGTGAATTCAGAGTTTAAATAAAGTTATTCAGAGTGAATTCAGAGTTTAAATAAAGTTATTCAGAGTGAATTCAGGGTTTAAATAAAGTTATTCTGAGTGAATTCAGAGTTTAAATAAAGTTATTCAGAGTGAATTCAGAGTTTAAATAAAGTTATTCAGAGTGAATTCAGAGTTTAAATAAAGTTATTCCAGTGAATTCAGAGTTTAAATAAAGTTATTCAGAGTGAATTCAGAGTTTAAATAAAGTTACCATGTGAATTCAGAGTTTAAATAAAGTTATTCAGAGTGAATTCAGAGTTTAAATAAAGTTATTCTGAGTGAATTCAGAGTTTAAATAAAGTTACAAGTGAATTCAGAGTTTAAATAAAGTTATTCAGAGTGAATTCAGAGTTTAAATAAAGTTATTCAGAGTGAATTCAGAGTTTAAATAAAGTTATTCTGAGTGAATTCAGAGTTTAAATAAAGTTATTCTCTGAGTGAATTCAGGGTTTAAATAAAGTTATTCAGAGTGAATTCAGAGTTTAAATAAAGTTATTCAGAGTGAATTCAGGGTTTAAATAAAGTTATTCAGAGTGAATTCAGAGTTTAAATAAAGTTATTCAGAGTGAATTCAGAGTTTAAATAAAGTTATTCTGAGTGAATTCAGAGTTTAAATAAAGTTATTCTGAGTGAATTCAGAGTTTAAATAAAGTTATTCAGAGTGAATTCAGAGTTTAAATAAAGTTATTCAGAGTGAATTCAGGGTTTAAATAAAGTTATTCTGAGTGAATTCAGAGTTTAAATAAAGTTATTCTGAGTGAATTCAGAGTTTAAATAAAGTTATTCAGAGTGAATTCAGAGTTTAAATAAAGTTACCATCAGAGTGAATTCAGAGTTTAAATAAAGTTATTCAGAGTGAATTCAGAGTTTAAATAAAGTTATTCTGAGTGAATTCAGAGTTTAAATAAAGTTATAATCTGAGTGAATTCAGAGTTTAAATAAAGTTATTCAGAGTGAATTCAGAGTTTAAATAAAGTTATTCAGAGTGAATTCAGAGTTTAAATAAAGTTATTCAGAGTGAATTCAGAGTTTAAATAAAGTTATTCTGAGTGAATTCAGAGTTTAAATAAAGTTATTCAGAGTGAATTCAGAGTTTAAATAAAGTTATTCTGAGTGAATTCAGAGTTTAAATAAAGTTATTCTGAGTGAATTCAGAGTTTAAATAAAGTTATTCAGAGTGAATTCAGAGTTTAAATAAAGTTATTCAGAGTGAATTCAGGGTTTAAATAAAGTTATTGAGTGAATTCAGAGTTTAAATAAAGTTATTCTGAGTGAATTCAGAGTTTAAATAAAGTTATTCAGAGTGAATTCAGAGTTTAAATAAAGTTACCATCAGAGTGAATTCAGAGTTTAAATAAAGTTATTCAGAGTGAATTCAGAGTTTAAATAAAGTTATTCTGAGTGAATTCAGAGTTTAAATAAAGTTATAATCTGAGTGAATTCAGAGTTTAAATAAAGTTATTCAGAGTGAATTCAGAGTTTAAATAAAGTTATTCAGAGTGAATTCAGAGTTTAAATAAAGTTATTCAGAGTGAATTCAGAGTTTAAATAAAGTTATTCTGAGTGAATTCAGAGTTTAAATAAAGTTATTCTCTGAGTGAATTCAGAGTTTAAATAAAGTTATTCTCTGAGTGAATTCAGGGTTTAAATAAAGTTATTCAGAGTGAATTCAGAGTTTAAATAAAGTTATTCAGAGTGAATTCAGAGTTTAAATAAAGTTATTCAGAGTGAATTCAGGGTTTAAATAAAGTTATTCAGAGTGAATTCAGAGTTTAAATAAAGTTATTCAGAGTGAATTCAGAGTTTAAATAAAGTTATTCAGAGTGAATTCAGAGTTTAAATAAAGTTATTCTCTGAGTGAATTCAGAGTTTAAATAAAGTTATTCAGAGTGAATTCAGAGTTTAAATAAAGTTATTCTGAGTGAATTCAGAGTTTAAATAAAGTTACCATCAGTGAATTCAGAGTTTAAATAAAGTTATTCAGAGTGAATTCAGAGTTTAAATAAAGTTACCATCAGAGTGAATTCAGAGTTTAAATAAAGTTATTCAGAGTGAATTCAGGGTTTAAATAAAGTTATTCAGAGTTTAAATAAAGTTATTCAGAGTGAATTCAGAGTTTAAATAAAGTTATTCTGAGTGAATTCAGAGTTTAAATAAAGTTATTCTCTGAGTGAATTCAGGGTTTAAATAAAGTTATTCTCTGAGTGAATTCAGAGTTTAAATAAAGTTATTCTCTGAGTGAATTCAGAGTTTAAATAAAGTTATTCAGAGTGAATTCAGAGTTTAAATAAAGTTACCATCAGTGAATTCAGAGTTTAAATAAAGTTACCATCAGTGAATTCAGAGTTTAAATAAAGTTACCATCAGTGAATTCAGCTCTGATGGAATGTGGAATAAAGGAAAGATTCACTAACAATCATTCTAGAAACAGCTGATCTAAATATTGACCTTTTGTTTTTTGTGTGATTAAATACAAATAAACTTTAAAGTAAATCTGTGTTTAATCCTGGGTCTGATCTCGTGTTGAATTACAGTCACGTCTTAAATGAAAGGGCACTCATTCATATTAAGGATATATAATATATAATATCAAGGATATATAATATTAAGGATATATAATATATAATATTAAGGATATATATTATTAAGGATATATAATATATAATATTAAGGATATATAATATATAATATTAAGGATATATAATATATAATATTAAGGATATATAATATTAAGGATATATAATATATAATATTAAGGATATATAATGTTAAGGATATATAATATATAATATTAAGGATATATAATATATAATATTAAGGATATATAATATTAAGGATATATAATATTAAGGATATATAATATTGGATGGACATTAAGGATATAAACTGGCGACTCTCATTAGGGGCAGGTGGGCACAGCCCCACCTAGTGTCAGCAGAAAGTAATTCAAATAATAATTCAAAAAATATGAAAAATATATATATCTTAAAGTATATTTTCAGATCATATTTAATCATCTGATTCGTCTCATTGATGTTTTAGTCTGTTCTTCTAATTAGTGTCTACAGTGTGCCTATTGAGCCGTGTTGAGCCATGTGGGGCAAGCCCCGATCCAGCCCCTCCCTCTCACTGTCTAAGTGAATGGGTGCTGTAAAACTACACTGCGCATGCTCAGAGTCTTTTTCTATTCAATGTGTGCGGCAAAAAAATAATCACCATAGGGGCACTGAGCTGACATACCTTAACGTCATCTCATAATTCAGAGAGCTGATTGGCTGTAAGTACGTGTGCCGCGGAAAGTGTGGTTGTGAAGAGGAGACGAGAGAGAGCAGCGTCTAGCGACTACAATCAGTAACACGGAAAGAAAATGAATGAAGTCGACCGTACTGCAGCTTTGGTTCATTTGATGTCATATCTTTTGTTGATCTTCTGTGTTTTGCCTATAGGCTCTTGCTCTGCTGGATCCATTGATATTGGGACACGGTATTGTTAACATGGCCCACCAGTGCAGAAATACCCGGATGTTGACAAGCAAGCCTCTATCACGACTTTTGGTTCACTATAACACAATAGAGAATATGGAGATTTTTTCAGTTCTTGTCAAGCAAATGTAAATGTGCTACGTACGTTACTAAAGAGGTTTTAGATTGGCCAGTGTCCATGTGAAGTTATCGTCATCTCTCGGTGTGAAAACAGTATTTCCCGTGTCTGCGTTTTCATAGTAACGTGGTTGCTAGGGACGCAGCTCTCGCTGCCGGAAATGAGTTTTCTCGTCACTGTCCAACACCTCTCACTCCCAACCCGTCCTATATGCCAGGATCCCTTGGCGTCACTATCAACGCAGTGGGGGGCCCTTTATCAGAATCAGAATAGCTTCATTAGTCCCACAGAGGGGACGTTTGCGTAGTTACAGCAGGAGAGAGCCACAGACAGCTTCATGTTACAGCAGGAAAGAGCCACAGACAGCTTCATGCTACAGCAGGAGAGAGCCACAGACAGCTTCATGTTACAGCAGGAGAGAGCCACAGACAGCTTCATGTTACAGCAGGAAAGAGCCACAGACAGCTTCATGCTACAGCAGGAGAGAGCCACAGACAGCTTCATGTTACAGCAGGAAAGAGCCACAGACAGCTTCATGCTACAGCAGGAGAGAGCCACAGACAGCTTCATGCTACAGCAGGAGAGAGCCACAGACAGCTTCATGCTACAGCAGGAGAGAGCCACAGACAGCTTCATGCTACAGCAGGAGAGAGCCACAGACAGCTTCATGTTACAGCAGGAGAGAGCCACAGACAGCTGTAACAGTTCTTAGGATTTATGGTGTATATAGCAGAGTTATATATATATATATATATATATCAGTGTTTCCCCTATATACAAATAGTGGCGGCGCAGCGCCCTGCTAGGGGGCGCCAGCCAGGTACCCAAAAATAAAAAAAAATCTTTTTTATTTTTTATTGAAATAATAAAACGTGGCGACCCTTTTTCATTTTGATTGTTATGTGGATTTGTAGTATTTCTGTTACTGTTTGTTCAATAAAGGTGTATTTTTGCTAATCTTGAGACATTGCACTGTATGTACTGGCAGGGCCCATTCTTGCCCTAGGCGGTGACCTAGGGCGCCAGATCTGGGCGGCGCTGCGCTGGCAGCTCTGGGAGGGAAAACACTTTTTTGACCGTTGGCGCTCATCCTAATTTTCGGCCTTGATGTAACAACATTCATAATTAAGTAAATGTAACACCTTTTCACCCCGGTTACACTTCCATTTGCCCTGTACGATGGGCGCTGTAAGTGATGAAAGTGGGGGATGTTGGCTTATCAGGCGCCCGCAGCTCACAGCCAAAGTGCGAGCGTGGGAGCGAGAGAGCGAGCGAGGGAGAGAGAGAGAGGGCGCACCGGTACCGGCGCTGTTGTTATTAGAATCTGGTGCTAGCTGCGCTAACGCAGATATAAGAAGTAGATGTTTCTACAACCAGGGAGGAGGAGAGCTCTCCTGTCAGACTGAGAGACTCAGGGAGCTAAAGGCCCTCAGAGGCTCAGGGAGCTAAAGGACTCTCTCCTGTCAGACTGAGAGACTCAGGGAGCTAAAGGACTCTCTCCTGACAGACTGAGAGACTCAGTGAGCTAAAGGACTCTCTCCTGTCAGACTGAGAGGCTCAGTGAGCTAAAGGACTCTCTCCTGACAGACTGAGAGGCTCAGTGAGCTAAAGGACTCTCTCCTGTCAGACTGAGAGACTCAGTGAGCTAAAGGACTCTCTCCTGTCGGACTGAGAGGCTCAGGGAGCTAAAGGCCCTCAGAGGCTCAGTGAACTAAAGGACTCTCTCCTGACAGACTGAGAGGATCTTATAACGTCAGCTCAGTGAACTAAAGGACTCTCTCCTCATAGCGGACGTTTTGAGCGAGTGGAAATCACTGCGGGCGGACTTCGGATCAAAGTTGGACAACATTGACACACGTCTGACTGTCGTGGCAACCTCCATGGCTGCATTGGAGAGTAAAGTAACAGAATTAAAAAGGGATGTTTCTTCCAGTTCAACCCGTATTAACGAGGCCGAAGGCCGCATACACCACGCAGAGGAGACGCTTGGAAAAACGGAGGCCACACTTGACTCCATTAACAAACGTATCGCTTACCTTGAGTCAAAGACAGACGACCTGGAGAACCGGGGCAGAAGAAAGAATCTGCGGCTGTTTGGTAGCCGAGAAGGAGCCGAGGGCCAACAAACACTCCTCAACTTCGTTAACGACATGCTGACACGATGGCTGGAGCTGACACCTGTCAGGGCTCTCACTCTGGAGCGGGTTCATCGCACGCTAGCGTCAGGGAAACCCAACCAACACAGAGCGGTCCGCTTCTTAAAGTTTCAAGAGAAGGAGTTTGTTTACCGTGAATCAAGACGTCGAGACATCACACATGACGGGGGCAAGATATCATTCGCGCAGGATTTCTCTGCAGAAACGGTCCGGATCCGACGGGGATTTTACACCGTTAGAAAGTTGTTTGTTGACATCAACGCCTTCCGTGGATTCCAACACAACCCCTGCAAACTCAGAGTGCTACACAACGGCAAGATTCATCTCTTCACCACGCCACAACAAGCCGAAGAGCTCTACAAAAGCATCCAACAATAGCCTCTGGTGTGTGTTGTGGGAATCACACGGCCACATTGAGCTTGAGATTGCATCGGAAGATATCAGGCATCGTGACTTGAGTTACAGTTGCAAACATTTACATTGTCTTTAAACGCGTGTGGAGGTTTCTGTTATTCCTCTCTCTCTCCTTCTTAAGAGAAAGCCCATTGAAATATGATTCTGTTCGAGAGTAGACCTATATAATAAGGATGGCATTGTGTTATGTCCTGAAGGGATATATTACTTGACAAGGTTTAATGTGTGGTTGTTGGGCACCGATGTTTTTTTGTGAGCTTGGGTCGAGTTACACTGACTGGTTGCTCCTCGCATATTGTGGATCAACGTCCCTCAATGTTTCTACACAAGGGGTGGGGTATGCATTTCAGTTGGGGAAATGCTAGGGTTGAGGGTGTGCCTGTTCTGGGGTGTGTTCGTGTGTGCGTGTGTATGTGTTTCGTTTGGGGGAGGAGGGGGCTCACTTGCACCAGATTAATCATTTTGTAAAAATATTTACAGTTTCGTTACTTTCTAATGCTGAGATGAATGTCTATGGAGAGAGCAAGTCAGGGCAGTAGTTTGGATATTAGAGTTACAAGCTGGAACGTCCGGGGAATGAGAAAATTGGCTAAATTGAAGCAAGTTTTAAACAGGGTAAATATCTTAAATCTAAAATAGTCTTTCTACAGGAGACACATTCACTCGCTGCAGATACTCACTATTTGAGCAAAAGGTGGCCAGGCCAAGTATTTTATGCTTCCCATAGTACTTATGCACGAGGTGTGGCTATCCTTGTACACAAATCGATACCATTTCCACTTATAAAAACTATCCAAGACCCACATGGAAGGTATATTATTGTCCAAGGCAATTGTATAAGTGTCTATGGCCCGAATGAGGATAACCCCTCATCTCTGTCTGCTTTGGAGGGACTTTATATTATAGGAGGACACTTGAATTGTGCTCTTGATCCACTCCTTGATAGATCTACACAGGTTGATATGACTCATGTGCAAACAAGGAAAACACTGATTAGATATATGAAGGATTTAAGGTTAAGTGAAGTTTGGAGGAACTTAACCCGGATAAGAGGGAATTTTCTAGCTATTCAAGCTCATATAAAACTCATTCACGCATTGATTATTTTTTGATTTCTGTGGATCTTCTTTCAAGGTCAAAAGCTGTGGTTACAGTAGTATTGTAATAAGTGACCACGCAACAGTGTTTACGGAGATCAATTTAGGCAGGTCTGAACGTCACGCAAGATGGAGGTTACAAGTTTATCGACTTCAAGACCCAGACTTTGTTACATTTGTGGAAAGTTGCATTGACAATTATTTTGAACTAAATACAGATGAAACTTCAGCCAGCATTAGATGGGAAGCATTTAAAGCTTACATAAGAGGAGAAAGTTATACAAATTCTAAATCTAAGCAGCATAATCAAGAATTACAAACATTAGAAAACAAAATGAACAAAGCAGAGACTGACATGTACTGTCACAATGATCCTGAAAAATGACGTGATCTATCCGT
>JASDAP010000052.1:155512-183012 GCA_031216635.1 Dissostichus eleginoides
CACGCATACACACACGCATACACACACACACACACGCATGCATACACGCATACACACACGCATACACACACACACGCACACACACATGCACACACGCATACACACACGCATACACACACGCACACACGCATGCATACACGCATCACACATGCATACACACACACACGCACACACACACACATGCACACACGCATACACGCATACACACACACGCATACACACATACACACATACACGGATTTGATATCTCCGACATAGCTGATCAAAAGAAAGCAAAACTCCGTCTGTATATAGATCCATCATTTTCTGAATGCCTTTTGTATTCCATGATTGAAATCCTCCATCTGTTTTCCCAGGTGGAAACTGCTCATCGCCCCAAACAGGAGCCCGTTGAGACAGCGTAGGTGTCGCCTACATGTTTGTGTGCAGCATACCAGATCGTATTCTTAAGAAAAGGGTTTGTTGTACGTCTCTTCAATGTCTTAATATCTGAAGAGTAAAGATACGTAATGTCAGATCTGGATATGGAGTTGATGTCTGCTCTGTTTACCCAAGTCGGGGGTGTTGTTGTACAAAAATAATATGAAGCTGAGTTTAGTTGGGCAGCCATATAATACCATTTAAGATTAGGGAATTGAAGACCCCCCCTCTCATAAGGTAGGTATAATAGTTTAAGACGGAGTCTGGCTTTTCTGCTGTTCCAGATGAATTGACTAAATAATTTGTTAAGCTTTTCGTAGAACATATTTGGTAGTGGCAATGGAAGCGTTTGAAAATAATATAAAAATTGAGGTAGGATGGTCATTTTTATGATATTTATTCGTCCGATCATAGATAGGCAAGTTGGACCAGCAGCTTAGTTTTCAGTCACTCCATCTACCAGGGGATCATAATTAGCTGAAACTATGTCTCTGAGTTCCGGAGTGATTTTAACACCCAAATATCTGAAACCGTCAGTTGTTGTCATAAATGGAGTATCCTATGGGACTGTGTCTCTCTTTGTCATTCAGAACATCAACACTGATTTAGAGTTATTCATTTTGTATCCAGAAAATTCACCAAATTCCTTTATTACGCTCATTAAATTGGGAATACTATGTTTTATATTTGTCAAGAAAAATATTATATCATCTGCGTATAAAGAAATGCGATGTTCTATCCCCCCAAGAGTAATGCCTGATCATTCTGTATGCTCTAACGGCCATAGCTAAAGGTTCGCTGCTAATAGCAGTGGAGCAGAGGGCAACCCTGTCGGGTAGATCTCTCTAAATTAAAGGGTGTGCTGTTAGTTAGGATCTCAACGGTTGGGTTGTGTATAGCAGCTGAATCCATTTCAGAAGGGTTTCACCAAACCCGAATCTTGGAAGTACTTCAAAAAGATAAGTCCATTCATCAAATGCTTGACACGCATCCACTGAAAGCCTTGCTGTGTCCTTCGCGTTATGTTTCTCATGTCGTCTATTGAAAACTTCTGATGTTGTGAAATCCCTGTCGTTTTTGCACTTGTTGATCATCCTCAATGAATTGAGGGAGATATTTATCCAATCGTCCAGAAAGAGCTTTGCAAAGTATTTCTGTATCACATCGCATGAAGCGAATTGGTGGTAAGATGAGCATCCTGTTGGTGGCTTGTTTTAATATGGAAGTTATCATCTCAATGAATCTGGAGCGTTGACAAAAGATTCCTCATACATATCGAGGAGCGGCTTCACAAGTTGTTTTTTAAATGTTTTATAAAAGTCTATGGGAAACCCGTCCGGGTGCTTTACCGCTGTAGATATTCCCTCTAGCTTCACAAAGGTCGGCTGTTGACTATAGTTTTGCTTTTTCATCATCTGACAGAGTATGCAACTGTAGCCTATCAAGGACATTGCTCTGAGCTTCCCTGTTCTCTGTGTATTCTGATTTATAAAAGTCTCTGAGTGATTATTCATCTCTTTGGGTCTGCAGTGAAGCTGCCAGATACTGATTTATAAAAGTCTCTGAGTGATTATTCATCTCTTTGGGTCTGCAGTGAAGCTGCCAGATACTGATTTATAAAAGTCTCTGAGTGATTATTCATCTCTTGGGTCTGCAGTGAAGCTGCCAGATACTGATTTATAAAAGTCTCTGAGTGATTATTCATCTCTTTGGGTCTGCAGTGAAGCTGCCAGATACTGATTTTATACCATTGATTATTCTTTCTGCTTGCATTTCCTTTACTCTGCAGGCCAGTAGTTTACCGGCTGTTTCCCCTTGATCGTAGAACGTTTGTTTAGTCCACATTAGGCTTTTAGCCACTCTGTCACTCGTTAACTTCTCGTAACTAGCTCTCATGACGGATAGATCACGTCATTTTTCAGGATCATTGTGACAGTACATGTCAGTCTCTGCTTTGTTCATTTTGTTTTCTAATGTTTGTAATTCTTGATTATGCTGCTTAGATTTAGAATTTGTATAACTTTCTCCTCTTATGTAAGCTTTAAATGCTTCCCATCTAATGCTGGCTGAAGTTTCATCTGTATTTAGTTCAAAATAATTGTCAATGCAACTTTCCACAAATGTAACAAAGTCTGGGTCTTGAAGTCGATAAACTTGTAACCTCCATCTTGCGTGACGTTCAGACCTGCCTAAATTGATCTCCGTAAACACTGTTGCGTGGTCACTTATTACGATACTCCTGTAACCACAGCTTTTGACCTTGAAAGAAGATCCACAGAAATCAAAAAATAATCAATGCGTGAATGAGTTTTATATGAGCTTGAATAGCTAGAAAATTCCCTCTTATCCGGGTTAAGTTCCTCCAAACTTCACTTAACCTTAAATCCTTCATATATCTAATCAGTGTTTTCCTTGTTTGCACATGAGTCATATCAACCTGTGTAGATCTATCAAGGAGTGGATCAAGAGCACAATTCAAGTGTCCTCCTATAATAGAAAGTCCCTCCAAAGCAGACAGAGATGAGGGGTTATCCTCATTCGGGCCATAGACACTTATACAATTGCCTTGGACAATAATATACCTTCCATGTGGGTCTTGGATAGTTTTTATAAGTGGAAATGGTATCGATTTGTGTACAAGGATAGCCACACCTCGTGCATAAGTACTATGGGAAGCATAAAATACTTGGCCTGGCCACCTTTTGCTCAAATAGTGAGTATCTGCAGCGAGTGAATGTGTCTCCTGTGGAAAGACTATTTTAGATTTAAGATATTTACCCTGTTTAAAACTTGCTTCAATTTAGCCAATTTTCTCATTCCCCGGACGTTCCAGCTTGTAACTCTAATATCCAAACTACTGCCCTGACTTGCTCTCTCCATAGACATTCATCTCAGCATTAGAAAGTAACGAAACTGTAAATATTTTTACAAAATGATTAATCTGGTGCAAGTGAGCCCCCTCCTCCCCCAAACGAAACACATACACACGCACACACGAACACACCCCAGAACAGGCACACCCTCAACCCTAGCATTTCCCCAACTGAAATGCATACCCCACCCCTTGTGTAGAAACATTGAGGGACGTTGATCCACAATATGCGAGGAGCAACCAGTCAGTGTAACTCGACCCAAGCTCACAAAACAAAACATCGGTGCCCAACAACCACACATTAAACCTTGTCAAGTAATATATCCCTTCAGGACATAACACAATGCCATCCTTATTCTATAGGTCTACTCTCGAACAGAATCATATTTCAATGGGCTTTCTCTTAAGAAGGAGAGAGAGAGGAATAACAGAAACCTCCACACGCGTTTAAAGACAATGTAAATGTTTGCAACTGTAACTCAAGTCACGATGCCTGATATCTTCCGATGCAATCTCAAGCTCAATGTGGCCGTGTGATTCCCACAACACACCAGAGGCTATTGTTGGATGCTTTTGTAGAGCTCTTCGGCTTGTTGTGGCGTGGTGAAGAGATGAATCTTGCCGTTGTGTAGCACTCTGAGTTTGCAGGGGTTGTGTTGGAATCCACGGAAGGCGTTGATGTCAACAAACAACTTTGTAACGGTGTAAAATCCCCGTCGGATCCGGACCGTTTCTGCAGAGAAATCCTGCGCGAATGATATCTTGCCCCCGTCATGTGTGATGTCTCGACGTCTTGATTCACGGTAAACAAACTCCTTCTCCTGAAACTTTAAGAAGCGGACCGCTCTGTGTTGGTTGGGTTTCCCCGACGCTAGCGTGCGATGAACCCGCTCCAGAGTGAGAGCCCTGTCAGGTGTCAGCTCCAGCCATCGTGTCAGCATGTCGTTAACGAAGTTGAGGAGTGTTTGTTGGCCCTCGGCTCCTTCTCGGCTACCAAACAGCCGCAGATTCTTTCTTCTGCCCCGGTTCTCCAGGTCGTCTGTCTTTGACTCAAGGTAAGCGATACGTTTGTTAATGGAGTCAAGTGTGGCCTCCGTTTTTCCAAGCGTCTCCTCTGCGTGGTGTATGCGGCCTTCGGCCTCGTTAATACGGGTTGAACTGGAAGAAACATCCCTTTTTAATTCTGTTACTTTACTCTCCAATGCAGCCATGGAGGTTGCCACGACAGTCAGACGTGTGTCAATGTTGTCCAACTTTGATCCGAAGTCCGCCCGCAGTGATTTCCACTCGCTCAAAACGTCCGCTATGAGGAGAGAGTCCTTTAGTTCACTGAGCTGACGTTATAAGATCCTCTCAGTCTGTCAGGAGAGAGTCCTTTAGTTCACTGAGCCTCTGAGGGCCTTTAGCTCCCTGAGCCTCTCAGTCCGACAGGAGAGAGTCCTTTAGCTCACTGAGTCTCTCAGTCTGACAGGAGAGAGTCCTTTAGCTCACTGAGCCTCTCAGTCTGTCAGGAGAGAGTCCTTTAGCTCACTGAGCCTCTCAGTCTGACAGGAGAGAGTCCTTTAGCTCACTGAGCCTCTCAGTCTGACAGGAGAGAGTCCTTTAGCTCCCTGAGCCTCTCAGTCTGACAGGAGAGAGTCCTTTAGCTCCCTGAGTCTCTCAGTCTGACAGGAGAGAGTCCTTTAGCTCCCTGAGTCTCTCAGTCTGACAGGAGAGAGTCCTTTAGCTCCCTGAGTCTCTCAGTCTGACAGGAGAGCTCTCCTCCTCCCTGGTTGTAGAAACATCTACTTCTTATATCTGCGTTAGCGCAGCTAGCACCAGATTCTAATAACAACAGCGCCGGTACCGGTGCGCCCTCTCTCTCTCTCCCTCGCTCGCTCTCTCGCTCCCACGCTCGCACTTTGGCTGTGAGCTGCGGGCGCCTGATAAGCCAACATCCCCCACTTTCATCACTTACAGCGCCCATCGTACAGGGCAAATGGAAAGTGTAACCGGGGTGAAAAGGGTGTTACATTTACTTAATTATGAATGTTGTTACATCAAGGCCGAAAATTAGGATGAGCGCCAACGGTCAAAAAAGTGTTTTCCCTCCCAGAGCTGCCAGCGCAGCGCCGCCCAGATCTGGCGCCCTAGGTCACCGCCTAGGGCAAGAATGGGCCCTGCCAGTACATACAGTGGCAATGTCTCAAGATTTAGCAAAAATACACCTTTATTGAACAAACAGTAACAGAAATACTACAAATCCACATAACAATCAAAAATGAAAAAGGGTCGCCACGTTTTATTATTTCAATAAAAAAATAAAAAAGATTTATTTTTTATTTTTTTGGGTACCTGGCTGGCGCCCCCTAGCAGCGCGCTGCGCCGCCACTATTTGTATATAGGGGAAACACTGATATATATATATATATATATAACTCTGCTATATACACCATAAATCCTAAGAACTGTTACAGCTGTCTGTGGCTCTCTCCTGCTGTAACATGAAGCTGTCTGTGGCTCTCTCCTGCTGTAGCATGAAGCTGTCTGTGGCTCTCTCCTGCTGTAGCATGAAGCTGTCTGTGGCTCTCTCCTGCTGTAGCATGAAGCTGTCTGTGGCTCTTTCCTGCTGTAACATGAAGCTGTCTGTGGCTCTTTCCTGCTGTAACATGAAGCTGTCTGTGGCTCTCTCCTGCTGTAGCATGAAGCTGTCTGTGGCTCTTTCCTGCTGTAACATGAAGCTGTCTGTGGCTCTCTCCTGCTGTAACTACGCAAACGTCCCCTCTGTGGGACTAATGAAGCTATTCTGATTCTGATAAAGGGCCCCCCACTGCGTTGATAGTGACGCCAAGGGATCCTGGCATATAGGACGGGTTGGGAGTGAGAGTGTGTTGGACAGTGACGAGAAAACTCATTTCCGGCAGCGAGAGCTGCGTCCCTAGCAACCACGTTACTATGAAAACGCAGACACGGGAAATACTGTTTTCACACCGAGAGATGACGATAACTTCACATGGACACTGGCCAATCTAAAACCTCTTTAGTAACGTACGTAGCACATTTACATTTGCTTGACAAGAACTGAAAAAATCTCCATATTCTCTATTGTGTTATAGTGAACCAAAAGTCGTGATAGAGGCTTGCTTGTCAACATCCGGGTATTTCTGCACTGGTGGGCCATGTTAACAATACCGTGTCCCAATATCAATGGATCCAGCAGAGCAAGAGCCTATAGGCAAAACACAGAAGATCAACAAAAGATATGACATCAAATGAACCAAAGCTGCAGTACGGTCGACTTCATTCATTTTCTTTCCGTGTTACTGATTGTAGTCGCTAGACGCTGCTCTCTCTCGTCTCCTCTTCACAACCACACTTTCCGCGGCACACGTACTTACAGCCAATCAGCTCTCTGAATTATGAGATGACGTTAAGGTATGGCAGCTCAGTGCCCCTATGGTGATTATTTTTTTGCCGCACACATTGAATAGAAAAAGACTCTGAGCATGCGCAGTGTAGTTTTTACAGCACCCATTCACTTAGACAGTGAGAGGGAGGGGCTGGATCGGGGCTTGCCCCACATGGCTCAACACGGCTCAATAGGCACACTGTAGACACTAATTAGAAGAACAGACTAAAACATCAATGAGACGAATCAGATGATTAAATATGATCTGAAAATATACTTTAAGATATATATATTTTTCATATTTTTTGAATTATTATTTGAATTACTTTCTGCTGACACTAGGTGGGGCTGTGCCCACCTGCCCCTAATGACGAGTCGCCAGTTTATATCCTTAATGTCCATCCTTAATATTATATATCCTTAATATTATATATCCTTAATATTATATATCCTTAATATTATATATTATATATCCTTAATATTATATATTATATATCCTTAATAATATATATCCTTAATATTATATATTATATATCCTTAATATTATATATCCTTGATCCTTAATATTATGATATTATACCGAATGAGTGCCCTTTCATTTAAGACGTGACTGTAATTCAACACGAGATCAGACCCAGGATTAAACACAGATTTACTTTAAAGTTTATTTGTATTTAATCACACAAAAAACAAAAGGTCAATATTTAGATCAGCTGTTTCTAGAATGATTGTTAGTGAATCTTTCCTTTATTCCACATTCCATCAGAGCTGAATTCACTGATGGTAACTTTATTTAAACTCTGAATTCACTGATGGTAACTTTATTTAAACTCTGAATTCACTCTGAATAACTTTATTTAAACTCTGAATTCACTCAGAGAATAACTTTATTTAAACTCTGAATTCACTCAGAATAACTTTATTTAAACTCTGAATTCACTCAGAGAATAACTTTATTTAAACTCTGAATTCACTCAGAATAACTTTATTTAAACTCTGAATTCACTCTGAATAACTTTATTTAAACCCTGAATTCACTCAGAGAATAACTTTATTTAAACTCTGAATTCACTCAGAGAATAACTTTATTTAAACCCTGAATTCACTCAGAGAATAACTTTATTTAAACTCTGAATTCACTCAGAATAACTTTATTTAAACTCTGAATTCACTCTGAATAACTTTATTTAAACTCTGAATAACTTTATTTAAACCCTGAATTCACTCTGAATAACTTTATTTAAACTCTGAATTCACTCTGATGGTAACTTTATTTAAACTCTGAATTCACTCTGAATAACTTTATTTAAACTCTGAATTCACTGATGGTAACTTTATTTAAACTCTGAATTCACTCAGAATAACTTTATTTAAACTCTGAATTCACTCTGAATAACTTTATTTAAACTCTGAATTCACTCAGAGAATAACTTTATTTAAACTCTGAATTCACTCTGAATAACTTTATTTAAACTCTGAATTCACTCTGAATAACTTTATTTAAACTCTGAATTCACTCTGAATAACTTTATTTAAACCCTGAATTCACTCTGAATAACTTTATTTAAACTCTGAATTCACTCTGAATAACTTTATTTAAACTCTGAATTCACTCTGAATAACTTTATTTAAACCTGAATTCACTCAGAGAATAACTTTATTTAAACTCTGAATTCACTCAGAGAATAACTTTATTTAAACTCTGAATTCACTCAGAATAACTTTATTTAAACTCTGAATTCACTCTGAATAACTTTATTTAAACTCTGAATTCACTCTGAATAACTTTATTTAAACTCTGAATTCACTCTGAATAACTTTATTTAAACTCTGAATTCACTCAGATTATAACTTTATTTAAACTCTGAATTCACTCAGAATAACTTTATTTAAACTCTGAATTCACTCTGAATAACTTTATTTAAACTCTGAATTCACTCTGATGGTAACTTTATTTAAACTCTGAATTCACTCTGAATAACTTTATTTAAACTCTGAATTCACTCAGAATAACTTTATTTAAACTCTGAATTCACTCAGAATAACTTTATTTAAACCCTGAATTCACTCTGAATAACTTTATTTAAACTCTGAATTCACTCTGAATAACTTTATTTAAACTCTGAATTCACTCAGAATAACTTTATTTAAACTCTGAATTCACTCAGAATAACTTTATTTAAACTCTGAATTCACTCTGAATAACTTTATTTAAACTCTGAATTCACTCAGAATAACTTTATTTAAACTCTGAATTCACTCTGAATAACTTTATTTAAACTCTGAATTCACTCTGAATAACTTTATTTAAACTCTGAATTCACTCTGAATAACTTTATTTAAACTCTGAATTCACTCAGATTATAACTTTATTTAAACTCTGAATTCACTCAGAATAACTTTATTTAAACTCTGAATTCACTCTGAATAACTTTATTTAAACTCTGAATTCACTCTGATGGTAACTTTATTTAAACTCTGAATTCACTCTGAATAACTTTATTTAAACTCTGAATTCACTCAGAATAACTTTATTTAAACTCTGAATTCACTCAGAATAACTTTATTTAAACCTGAATTCACTCTGAATAACTTTATTTAAACTCTGAATTCACTCTGAATAACTTTATTTAAACTCTGAATTCACTCAGAATAACTTTATTTAAACTCTGAATTCACTCAGAATAACTTTATTTAAACTCTGAATTCACTCTGAATAACTTTATTTAAACTCTGAATTCACTCTGAATAACTTTATTTAAACCCTGAATTCACTCTGAATAACTTTATTTCAACTCTGAATTCACTCTGAATAACTTTATTTAAACCCTGAATTCACTCAGAGAATAACTTTATTTAAACTCTGAATTCACTCAGAATAACTTTATTTAAACTCTGAATTCACTCTGAATAACTTTATTTAAACTCTGAATTCACTCTGAATAACTTTATTTAAACTCTGAATTCACTGATGGTAACTTTATTTAAACTCTGAATTCACTCAGAATAACTTTATTTAAACTCTGAATTCACTCTGAATAACTTTATTTAAACTCTGAATTCACTCAGAATAACTTTATTTAAACTCTGAATTCACTCTGAATAACTTTATTTAAACTCTGAATTCACTGATGGTAACTTTATTTAAACTCTGAATTCACTCTGAATAACTTTATTTAAACTCTGAATTCACTCTGAATAACTTTATTTAAACTCTGAATTCACTCTGAATAACTTTATTTAAACTCTGAATTCACTCTGAATAACTTTATTTAAACTCTGAATTCACTCTGAATAACTTTATTTAAACCCTGAATTCACTCTGAATAACTTTATTTAAACTCTGAATTCACTCTGAATAACTTTATTTAAACTCTGAATTCACTCAGAATAACTTTATTTAAACTCTGAATTCACTCAGAATAACTTTATTTAACTCTGAATTCACTCAGAGAATAACTTTTATTTAAACCTGAATTCACTCTGAATAACTTTATTTAAACTCTGAATTCACTCTGAATAACTTTATTTAAACTCTGAATTCACTCAGAATAACTTTATTTAAACTCTGAATTCACTCAGAGAATAACTTTATTTAAACTCTGAATTCACTCAGAATAACTTTATTTAAACTCTGAATTCACTCAGAGAATAACTTTATTTAAACTCTGAATTCACTCTGAATAACTTTATTTAAACTCTGAATTCACTCAGAATAACTTTATTTAAACCCTGAATTCACTCTGAATAACTTTATTTAAACTCTGAATTCACTCAGAATAACTTTATTTAAACTCTGAATTCACTCTGAATAACTTTATTTAAACTCTGAATTCACTCTGAATAACTTTATTTAAACTCTGAATTCACTCAGATTATAACTTTATTTAAACTCTGAATTCACTCAGAATAACTTTATTTAAACTCTGAATTCACTCTGAATAACTTTATTTAAACTCTGAATTCACTCTGATGGTAACTTTATTTAAACTCTGAATTCACTCTGAATAACTTTATTTAAACTCTGAATTCACTCAGAATAACTTTATTTAAACTCTGAATTCACTCAGAATAACTTTATTTAAACCCTGAATTCACTCTGAATAACTTTATTTAAACTCTGAATTCACTCTGAATAACTTTATTTAAACTCTGAATTCACTCAGAATAACTTTATTTAAACTCTGAATTCACTCAGAGAATAACTTTATTTAAACTCTGAATTCACTCAGAATAACTTTATTTAAACTCTGAATTCACTCTGAATAACTTTATTTAAACTCTGAATTCACTCTGAATAACTTTATTTAAACTCTGAATTCACTCAGAGAATAACTTTATTTAAACTCTGAATTCACTCAGAATAACTTTATTTAAACCCTGAATTCACTCTGAATAACTTTATTTAAACTCTGAATTCACTCTGAATAACTTTATTTAAACTCTGAATTCACTCTGAATAACTTTATTTAAACTCTGAATTCACTCTGAATAACTTTATTTAAACTCTGAATTCACTCAGATTATAACTTTATTTAAACTCTGAATTGACTCAGAATAACTTTATTTAAACTCTGAATTCACTCAGAGAATAACTTTATTTAAACTCTGAATAACTTTATTTAAACTCTGAATTCACTCAGATTATAACTTTATTTAAACTCTGAATTCACTCTGAATAACTTTATTTAAACTCTGAATTGACTCAGAGAATAACTTTATTTAAACTCTGAATTCACTCAGAGAATAACTTTATTTAAACTCTGAATTGACTCTGAATAACTTTATTTAAACTCTAGTAGGAAGCATTGTGGAGTAGATCTGAATGATTGTGTTTTCTGGAACAACAGACACTGGATTTAATGAATAAATCAAGTTTTATTTTAAAGCCAAAAATCACTTAAAAAAAGGTCCAGGAGGAAGTCCGGCAGCGCCTGGAGCCACAAGATCAACAACTAACAACAATAATAACAACAACAATAACATTATATAAATGGGAGCAAAAATAACAATAACTAATAATAATAATAACAATAATAACATTACCTTTATATTAACATAGAAACCTCTAATCATTAATAACATAATAATAATAATAATGACAGTTTCTGGAGAACAGCGGCGACGACGATCCTCCGTCCGGAACCTGAACGCACCTTAAACACAAAAGAGTCCGAGTAAAACTGATAACTGAGAGGCAGTGAACGCACCGTCAGAAGATTCAGTCTCTAATAACTGAGAGGCAGCGAACGCACCGTCAGGTGATTCAGTCTCTAATAACTGAGAGGCAGCGAACGCACCGTCAGGTGATTCAGTCTCTAATAACTGAGAGGCAGCGAACGCACCGTCAGGTGATTCAGTCTCTAATAACTGAGAGGCAGCGAACGCACCGTCAGGTGATTCAGTCTCTAATAACTGAGAGGCAGCCAGGGCCGTGTCTTCCTATAGGCGGACTATGCATCTGCATAGGGCCCCCATAGGGCCCCATGCATCTGCATAGGGCCCTATGGGGGCCCCCATAGGGCCCCCATAGGGCCTCCGCGGCCACTAGGGGGCCCCCAAGCTGAAAGTTCAGGATCAGCCTCAATATATTTGGGGAGAATTCGAATGAGCCGTCTGTTTGTAGGCAGCCGAGCCCTCTGTGTTCGCTGAAGCATTAGATGCTTAACAATCAAATGCAGGATATAAACACAACTAAACTGCAATGATAGCAAATCTGTGGCTTGTGTTTGTGGGAAATAAAGTCCAAATCATCGTTGGGCTGTCAGCCAATGAGTGACAGCTGAGGAAGAGGAAAAATGTAAATTATACATTGTTGAGAAAATACTTAATCTCTTGCATTTATTGACGTAGAGGAGCATTATTGTTTACCTTTTTAATATTATGTTTTGGTGAAATTAGCCTGTTTTCCTCTTAACCCGTTAAGCTTTTTTTCACGAAACTGTGTCTCAGGGCTTCTTAACATTTAACAACCTATTAATGTGTCATACCCACTTAACGGGAAGAGACTCAGCTAACTGACGATATGAACCATTTTACCAAAACAAAACACAAGTCTCACAAGAAGCGTCTAAATGAGCCCTTAGTGAAAAATGCTAACGCACTTAGCACAGAACTCACGGTAGAAATACTTTATTACTCATCGGATCTGCACAAACAAGATATCAGATTAAAGCTGAGATCCCACAGATTCCAGAAGTATTAGTATCATCCCTGTGCGGCATGGGAAGCAAACCCAGACATCACACAACGTAGCTTTACGGAGCTAAAACGGAAAATAACATTACCTTAGCTGTTGTTGTGTTCAATGGCATAAAGCCGCTGCTGAAGGTGAATCCAATGTCTCTGTGTCCCTTGGAAATGATTACTGATAATCCATCTTCATGTTTAGGGCAAAAAGCGTAGTTTTCAGTTTTCAGAGCAAACTGGGTGCGCATCACTCTCACTCCTCATGGTAACGTGTAGGTGGATTTAGGAACGTCCTCTCGATTTTATTGGCTCTAACGGTTAAAAAGAGGTGTCAATCATCAAAATCGACCAATGGATTCCAGAGCAACGGCAAATCCACCCAAATGACCCCAGAGGTGTTTTTTCTTTCTAAACCTCTCTGAAAAGGTCAAAGGTCACTTGTTTTGCATCAGTCTTGATACAGAGTACTTATTATATGTTATACTTTGGATTCCTAAAGCTGTTAGTCTCCGATCCCATCATTCAAGGCTGGCTTCACTACAAGTAAGGGGTTATTTTTGGACGGACACTATAATTTAATGTTCAATCTGAATTTTCTTTAAAATAAAACAATTCTATATTGATTCTGACTTTTCTTCATCCGACTCACAGGTTTATCCTTGCTTTGAGAAAAAAGATTATTCATTTATCCCTTTTAGAAGAGAAGATATAGTCATTTGTCCTGGGAATGTCATTTTCTAGCCTGAGACCTGAAAAACAGGCTCGGGGCTTTACTGGTTAAAGTGTGACAGATTGATGCATCTCCACAGATCACCTTAAAGGCTTCGGAGTCCCCCCTTTGTAGTTAAAAAAACCCTGTAAAAACTAGGGCCCCCAAACAGCTAGAAACGGCCCTGGAGGCAGCGAACGCACCGTCAGGTGATTCAGTCTCTAATAACTGAGAGACAGCGAATGCACCGTCAGGTGATTCAGTCTCTAATAACTGAGAGGCAGCGAACGCACCGTCAGGTGATTCAGTCTCTAATAACTGAGAGACAGCGAACGCACCGTCAGGTGATTCAGTCTCTAATAACTGAGAGGCAGCGAACGCACCGTCAGGTGATTCAGTCTCTAATAACTGAGAGGCAGCGAACGCACCGTCAGGTGATTCAGTCTCTAATAACTGAGAGGCAGCGAACGCACCGTCAGGTGATTCAGTAACGCACCGTCAGGTGATTCAGTCTCTAATAACTGAGAGGCAGCGAACGCACCGTCAGGTGATTCAGTCTCTAATAACTGAGAGGCAGCGAACGCACCGTCAGGTGATTCAGTCTCTAATAACTGAGAGGCAGCGAACGCACCGTCAGGTGATTCAGTCTCTAATAACTGAGAGGCAGCGAACGCACCGTCAGGTGATTCAGTCTCTAATAACTGAGAGGCGTGAACGCACCGTCAGGTGATTCAGTCTCTAATACTGAGAGGCAGTGAACGCACCGTCAGGTGTCAGTCTCTAATAACTGAAGCAGTCAGTCACTCGTGGGGAGGAGTCTGCTGTCGTGGGGGAGGAGTCTGCTGTCGTGGGGGAGGAGTCTGTTCATAGGGGAGGAGTCTGCTGTCGTGGGGAGGAGCCTGCTGTCGTAGGGGAGGAGTCTGTTCATGGGGGAGGGGTCTGCTGTCGTGGGGGAGGAGTCTGCTGTCGTGGGGGAGGAGTCTGCTGTCGTGGGGGAGGGGCTCGTTACCTTTACCTTCGTTCCTCAGGAGGTTTCTACAGGTGAAGAACAAACCAAGCAGCAGCAGCACTGACACAACTCTGCAGACAGAAACACAAACATTCAGTCATGTGACCTGCTCGACCAATCAGAAGACACCGTTTGTAGAGAGGATATTATCAGATAAATCAAGATAGCGACCACTTAAGGTGAAGACTCTTACATCACAGTGAGGAGGATCCACAGCTCCAGAGCCGAGTCTGAAGAAGAAGAAGAAGAAGAAATTAAACAGAAAACAAAAAAAGACGAGCTACTGTGACTTAACGAGCTGAAGTCAGGTGAGTTAACGGGCTGAAGTCAGGTGAGTTAACGAGCTGAAGTCAGCTTAGTTAACGGGCTGAAGTCAGGTGAGTTAACGAGCTGAAGTCAGGTGAGTTAAGGAGCTGAAGTCAGGTGAGTTAACCGGCTGAAGTCAGGTGAGTTAACGAGCTGAAGTCAGCTTAGTTAACGGGCTGAAGTCAGGTGAGTTAACGGGCTGAAGTCAGGTGAGTTAACGGGCTGAAGTCAGCTTAGTTAACGGGCTGAAGTCAGGTGAGTTAACGGGCTGAAGTCAGGTGAGTTAACGGGCTGAAGTCAGGTGAGTTAACGGGCTGAAGTCAGGTGAGTTAACGGGCTGAAGTCAGGTTAGTTAACGGGCTGAAGTCAGGTTAGTTAACGGGCTGAAGTCAGCTTAGTTAACGGGCTGAAGTCAGCTTAGTTAACTGGCTGAAGTCAGGTTAGTTAACGGGCTGAAGTCAGCTTAGTTAACGGGCTGAAGTCAGGTTAGTTAACGGGCTGAAGTCAGGTTAGTTAACGGGCTGAAGTCAGCTTAGTTAACGGGCTGAAGTCAGGTTAGTTAACGGGCTCAAGTCAGGTTAGTTAACCAGCTGAAGTCAGCTTAGTTAACGGGCTGAAGTCAGGTGAGTTAACGAGCTGAAGTCAGGTGAGTTAACGAGCTGAAGTCAGCTTAGTTAACGGGCTGAAGTCAGGTGAGTTAACCAGCTGAAGTCAGGTGAGTTAACGGGCTGAAGTCAGGTGAGTTAACCAGCTGAAGTCAGGTGAGTTAACGAGCTGAAGTCAGCTTAGTTAACGGGCTGAAGTCAGGTGAGTTAACGAGCTGAAGTCAGGTGAGTTAACGAGCTGAAGTCAGGTGAGTTAACCAGCTGAAGTCAGCTTAGTTAACGGGCTGAAGTCAGGTGAGTTAACGAGCTGAAGTCAGGTGAGTTAACGGGCTGAAGTCAGGTGAGTTAACGGGCTGAAGTCAGGTGAGTTAACCGGCTGAAGTCATTTTAGTTAACGGGCTGAAGTCAGCTTAGTTAACGGGCTGAAGTCAGCTTAGTTAACGGGCTGAAGTCAGCTTACTTAACGGGCTGAAGTCCGGTGAGTTAACGAGCTGAAGTCAGCTTAGTTAACGGGCTGAAGTGAGCTTAGTTAACGGGCTGAAGTCAGCTTAGTTAACCAGCTGAAGTCAGGTGAGTTAACGGGCTGAAGTCAACTTAGTTAACGAGCTGAAGTCGGGTGAGTTAACGACCTGAAGTCAGCTTAGTTAACGGGCAGAAGTCGGTTAGTTAACGGGCTGAAGTCAACTTAGTTAACGAGCTGAAGTCAGCTTAGTTAACGGGCTGAAGTCAGGTTAGTTAACGAGCTGAAGTCAGGTTAGTTAACGGGCTGAAGTCAGCTTAGTTAACGGGCTGAAGTCAGCTTAGTTAACGGGCTGAAGTCAGCTTAGTTAACGGGCTGAAGTCAGGTGAGTTAACGAGCTGAAGTCAGCTTAGTTAACGGGCTGAAGTCAGGTGAGTTAACGAGCTGAAGTCAGCTTAGTTAACGGGCTGAAGTCAGGTGAGTTAACGAGCTGAAGTCAGGTGAGTTAACGAGCTGAAGTCAGGTGAGTTAACGAGCTGAAGTCAGGTGAGTTAACGAGCTGAAGTCAGCTTAGTTAACGGGCCGAAGTCAGGTTTGTTAACGGGCTGAAGTCAGGTGAGTTAACGAGCTGAAGTCAGCTTAGTTAACGGGCTGAAGTCAGGTTAGTTAACGGGCTGAAGTCAGGTGAGTTAACGAGCTGAAGTCAGCTTAGTTAACGGGCTGAAGTCAGGTGAGTTAACGAGCTGAAGTCAGCTTAGTTAACGGGCTGAAGTCAGGTGAGTTAACGGGCTGAAGTCAGCTTAGTTAACGGGCTGAAGTCAGGTGAGTTAACGGGCTGAAGTCAGGTGAGTTAACGAGCTGAAGTCAGCTTAGTTAACGGGCTGAAGTCAGGTGAGTTAACGGGCTGAAGTCAGGTGAGTTAACGGGCAGAAGTCAGGTGAGTTAACGGGCAGAAGTCAGGTGAGTTAACGGGCAGAAGTCAGGTGAGTTAACGGGCAGAAGTCAGGTTAGTTAACCAGCTGAAGTCAGGTGAGTTAACGGGCTGAAGTCAGGTGAGTTAACGGGCTGAAGTCAGGTGAGTTAACGAGCTGAAGTCAGCTTAGTTAACGGGCTGAAATCAGGTGAGTTAACCAGCTGAAGTCAGGTTAGTTAACGGGCTGAAGTCAGGTGAGTTAACGGGCTGAAGTCAGGTGAGTTAACGGGCAGAAGTCAGGTGAGTTAACGGGCAGATGTCAGGTTAGTTAACCAGCTGAAGTCAGGTGAGTTAACGGGCTGAAGTCAGGTGAGTTAACGAGCTGAAGTCAGCTTAGTTAACGGGCTGAAGTCAGGTGAGTTAACGAGCTGAAGTCAGGTTAGTTAACGGGCTGAAGTCAGGTGAGTTAACGGGCTGAAGTCAGGTGAGTTAACGGGCAGAAGTCAGGTGAGTTAACGGGCAGAAGTCAGGTGAGTTAACGGGCTGAAGTCAGGTGAGTTAACGAGCTGAAGTCAGCTTAGTTAACGGGCTGAAGTCAGGTGAGTTAACCAGCTGAAGTCAGGTTAGTTAATGGGCTGAAGTCAGGTGAGTTAACCAGCTGAAGTCAGGTGAGTTAACGAGCTGAATTCAGGTGAGCTTACCTGGAGCCTCAGCAGATCTCGGTGGGGGGGCAGGTGTGGTTCTGTTCACACAAAGCGAGTCAGCAAACGCTGAACACTGAACCCGAGTCTCCAGGTGAGAGGCTGAAGAGAACCAACACATTAATGACCTGCTGACATCATAGCAGTAACAATAACAATAACAATAAGAAGAGTTCTTTATTATTGTTTATATCTTTATTGTTTACCTGAGCAGTTGGTGCACGGTTCACACTGCACCCCCCTGCCGGTACTGATAGAACAGTTACTCACCACGAAGTAACCTGCAGACAGGAAGTCACACACAGTGAGTCACAGACAGGGAGTCACACACAGGGAGTCACACACAGGGAGTCTCACACAGGGAGTCACAGACAGGGAGTCTCACACAGGGAGTCTCACACAGGGAGTCACACACAGGGAGTCTCACACAGGGAGTCACAGACAGGGAGTCACACACAGGGAGTCACAGACAGGGAGTCACACACAGGGAGTCACACACAGGGAGTCTCACACAGGGAGTCACACACAGGGAGTCACACACAGGGAGTCTCACACAGGGAGTCACACACAGGGAGTCTCACACACGGAGTCACACACAGGGAGTCACAGATAGGGAGTCACAGACAGGGAGTCACACACGGAGTCACACACAGGGAGTCACACACAGGGAGTCACAGACAGGGAGTCACACACAGGGAGTCACAGACAGGGAGTCACACACAGGGAGTCACACACAGGGAGTCACACACAGGGAGTCACACACAGGAAGTCACAGACAGGGAGTCACAGACAGGAAGCGGTTACCTGTGGTGCAGGTGGGGCAGACCTGTCGTCTGAGGCGCTGAGCAGAGAGGAAGTGAGAGGAGGTGAACAACAGACAGGTGAGACTCACCTGAAGACAGACAGAGAGACAGACAGGTGAGACTCACCTGAAGACAGACAGAGAGACAGACAGACAGACAGACAGACAGTCAGTCAGTCAGTCAGACAGACAGACAGACAGACAGACAGACAGACTGTCTGTCTGTCTGTCAGTCAGACAGAGAGACAGACAGACAGACAGGTGAGACTCAACTGAAGACAGACAGAGACACAGACAGACAGACAGACAGACAGACAGGTGAGACTCAACTGAAGACAGACAGACAGACAGACAGACAGGCAGAGAGAAGTACTGGATAGTATAAAGTATCAAGTACTGGATAGTATCAAGTACTGGATAGTATCAAGTATCAAGTACTGGATAGTATCAAGTACTGGATAGTATCAAGTATCAAGTACTGGATAGTATCAAGTACTGGATAGTATCAAGTACTGGATAGTATCAAGTATCAAGTACTGGATAGTATCAAGTACTGGATAGTATAAAGTAATATAAAGTGTTGTCTCACCTGCAGTCTCGTCATGTTTGCTCTCAAAGTGTCGGTGAAGCTCAGACTAGGAGCAGCATTAAATACCTGTGCTATCAGACACACCTTTGTTAGCTCTCCCAGGTGATACCAGGTAACCTGATTCAACGGAGACTTACGGAGACACGGACCAATAGAAACCCTGTCACCATGACAACGCACTGTAATGTGTTGTCGTGGTAACGGGACAGGAAGTAAACAAAAGTCCTGAGACGTAGATGAATTTGGAGCTGCTGCTGGCCACGCCCCTTTTGAGCTGCTGGCCACGCCCCTTTGGAGCTGCTGGTCTCTGGCTGCAGTGGAATAGTCCAAAAATCCGCTCCTATGGTCTATCCAGGGTTCCCGCGGGGTCTTAAAAAGTCTTAAATTTGATAATCTGAATTTAAGGCCTTAAAAAGGTCTTAAATATGACCAAAAAAATAAGAAAGGTCTTAAATATGATTTAGAAGGTCTTAAAAATGATGGGATTTGAAAGGTACTTCTGTGTTGCGATCGCGTCTAAATGTGTTTTGGGGGAAATGTCCGGGCTGCAAAGTAACCAGGACGGTGAGAGCCTTTCAGTTCCCCCAACAATCTGTATTGAAATAAATCAACATGGAACCAGTAATCACTAACTGTGTTTCCCCCGGACCCTTATTGGAGAACACCCAGCTAGTAACATAGCAACCATGCTTCAGCTAGCGGCAGTCAGAAACTCATGTATCTTCGAATCTACTTACAAATAAATATGGGGAAGTGTAAGTTCAACCGTATTTGGTTGGAAAACATCGAATTTAGTGCTTGGTTGAAACCAGTGGAGGGAACGTGTTTGAAGCCCGCGGCACCTTTGGCAAAAGAAATTAGCATTTGTTTTGCTAGTGCAGCGTTAGCTACTGCAGCGTTAGCTAGTGTAGCGTTAGCTAGTGTAGCAGCTCCCGCAACAACACCGGGGGACCTCCGGGCGACGTTTGGGTCTACGTCAACCCTAAAAGCGGAGGTGCTGCAGACGCTAACTACCGCAGCTAAACACCAATCATACAACAGCAACGATGAAAGATTGTAGCCAAGGCAGCAGAGCTCTGAATATAGCTCTTGTCACTCTCTCTCTCTCTCTCTCTCTCTCTCTCTCTCTCTCTCTCCTCTCTCTCTCTCTCTCTCTCTCTCTCTCTCTCTCTCTGTAACTGATCACCCTGAACGTATAATTCAACTGAAAAACCAATACAAAAATAAATTCAATAAATGATACATTTAAATAAATAATATCAAAATAATAAATACCAATAAACAAGATCAACAAATATTTTGGAGCGCACTTCCACAAGCTACTAAAATATATAAATATGATAAATACAAATAAATTAGACTAAAATGAATTAGATCAAATGTGTTGCAGTGCACTGGCACAACCTAGCTAAATAATCGTTTTTTTCGATTATGTTTTTATTTTCGTAATTGTGGCAGGCCAAAATCGTAATTGCGATTAAAATATGATGAATTGCACAGCCCTAACACACACACACACACTTTTTGTCTAACACGCTAACACAGTTCTGTACTGTTATGCTGTTATGTTCAGTCATTGTTCTTATGTTGAACATGAATACATTTACTTTGTAAGTCATTATGGGACGTATTTCTTCTTTCATAGCAATTTTCCTTCATACTTTCTTGCCGTGAAATAGGTCTTAAATTCTATTCAAAGTGGTCTTAAAAAGGTCTTAAAAAGTCTTAAATTTGAGTTGGCGAAACCTGCAGGAACCCTGTCTATTCCTAACGTCTATCCCTATGGTCTATCCCTATCGTCTATCCCTATCGTCTATCCCTATGGGCTATCCCTATCGTCTATCCCTATCGTCTACTCCTCTCCTCTGTGTGAAACGTCACGGGGTTAAGGGATAGTGGATAGGAGAATTCAAAAGGACTTAGGAGAAGAGACTGCTTTGAGAATCCGACTGCACTTTCACTATCCGACGTGTTTATGATGCGCCAGCGGACGTCATGAATGTGCGTCTGCTGCTGTGGGGAAACTATGGAAACTACAGTTCTCTACACAGCGGACTGCAACATGGATGTAGAATAAGAACGAGGGACTCCTGTAAACTCATCTAGAGACTCTGCTCCGTGCTCTGTTGCTTTAGGCTTTATGAACGTGGACAACAGAGAAACAGATTCTTCAGGACCAAAGCTGGGATTGAAATAAAAAAGGAAAGTGTAACTCATGCTCGTCACCCTCTCCCTCCGGTCCACATGAATACAGATGATCCCAATACGTATGATTGGATGAAAAGATCTTAAAATCAATACAAATGTATTTGTATGCAGCCTTGAGAGCGAGGCGGAGCAGTTTCTCTCCACGAGCTGCAGAAGCGAAATGCTTGATGGGAAACGACTCACTGGTATCTCGAGCTGAGCGCTCATTGGTGGCTTTCACCCCGTGCTGGGGAGGAAGCTCTCCGATTGGCTCGGCAAAAGTTTGTTGTTGTTTTGTGTCAGCTTCACGTCGCCACTTCCATTCACATTTTTCATCATTGTTCCACAATGTTTATCATCATGAAGTTAATATCTATATATTTTATACTATACTTGCACTGCTTACTGTTTTCATACTTTATATATCTTAGCATATTCATACACACTGCTCATACTGCTCACAGGCTGCTGTGTGTATCTAGTGTATTCATACACACTGCTCACACTGCTCACAGGCTGCTGTGTGTATCTAGTGTATTCATACACACTGCTCACACTGCTCACAGGCTGCTGTGTATATCTAGTGTATTCATACACACTGCTCACACTGCTCACAGGCTGCTGTATATCTAGTGTATTCATACCCCTCACTGTTTATTCATCATTCAATTCATTCTATTCTGTAGATTGTGTACATTACTTTTCACTCTACTGCTTGTTGCACTCCTGGTTAGAAGCTAAACTGCATTTCGTTGTCTCCTGTAATCTGTGCAATATCAATGAAGTTGAATCTAATCTTGAGCAGGAACAAATGTATTTACTTAGTACATATTTGACATTAACGATTAAACACATTTGAGCATTCTTTATAAATGCAAACCGAGTCAAGCCGACTCCGAGCTGTCCGACTTCAGGCGAGCTTTTTGAAACCTCCCCCGCTGCAATCACTGCGGTCAACTCAGCCGTCTCTCGCATTTGCTTGGTCAAATGAGCAGCTCTTCATTTCTGAGTGCGCGAGTAATCGCGTCTTTACGGTAATCGCTGAGAAGCGGCACTGACGGTGTACAAGAGTCAAAGAATGCATGTTTTTTCTGCTTTATTTGCCATACAAATCATTTTTACCATAAGTTCTTAAAAAAACTGACACTGTTTGACTCAGTCCTAGTTTGACTGCTCCCAACAATAAAATGAAGTACTTTTACAGTGTTTTTTTCTGGGTAATACTCTCTCAAAGTCCCCTCCTGAGAACAAAGTCATGCCACTTCTGCTATCTTTGATGAGATAAAATGAGTTTTTGCAATAAGTTCCACATGAAATTGATACTGTTGGACTCAGTACTACTTCAGGAGGGGAGTTTGACAGGGGATTACTCAAAAAGTACACAGTAAAAGTACTTAATTGTATTTGTGGTAGTATTCTAACAAGTACTGAGTCCAGCAGTACCAATTGCATTAAGAACTTATGGTAAAACATATTTTTATCGAAAAATATAGCACAAAAACATACATTCTTTCATTCTTGTACCGCTACTCGGCGATACTCGTCTGTCTGTCTGTCTGTCTGTCTGTCTGTCTGTCTGTCTGTCTGTCTGTCTCTCTGTCTCTCTCTCTGTCTGTCTGACTGACTGTCTGTCTGTCTGTCTCTCTGTCTCTCTCTCTGTCTGTCTGACTGACTGTCTGTCTGTCTCTCTCTCTGTCTCTCTGTCTGTCTGTCTGTCTGTCTGTCTGTCTCTCTCTCTGTCTGTCTGACTGACTGTCTGTCTGTCTGTCTCTCTGTCTCTCTCTCTGTCTGTCTGACTGACTGTCTGTCTGTCTGTCTCTCTGTCTCTCTCTCTGTCTGTCTGACTGTCTGTCTGTCTGTCTCTCTGTCTCTCTCTCTCTCTCTCTGTCTGACTGACTGACTGACTGTGTCTGTCTGTCTGTCTGTCTGTCTGTCTGTCTGTCTGTCTCTCTCTCTGTCTCTCTCTCTGTCTGTCTGTCTGACTGACTGACTGACTGACTGACTGACTGTCTGTCTGTCTGTCTGTCTGTCTGTCTGTCTGTCTTTCTATGCGAGTCTCCTGACACACCGGCCGGGGACACATATTTATGTATAAAAGACATCAGAAAGTGCATTTTGCATCATAGGAGACTTTAACGAAATCAAAATGTGTAATTGCTAAAAAGTGGACTCATAACTCTGAAACTCTTTCACAACTTCTTCTTCGGACGTTTGGAAATCTGCACTTTCAACTCAAACAACATGCGCGCTCCCGAAAATGTTTTTTCCTGCGCTCTGATTGGCCGAGAAGATTCCACCCAGAGAGGGAGGGTCCTCTGCGCCGGCGCGGCGTGCACGAGCATGTTTGTAAAGTGTGGGGAGAAGCTGAGAGTTCAGGATTACCTGGAAACACCGAGGAGGGACAGACAGCTGAGACCGACAGCTGAGAGACGGGTGAGAGACAGACTTCCAGAGGACGCACCGGCACGTCTCGTCTCTCTCCGCCGGCTGAGGTGCTCTGTCTGCGGCATGAAGCTGCGCCTCGCCCCGCTGAATGTCCCGCTGGAGAGGAGGCTGCAGACAGCTGCTGCGCTGCATTGGGTCTTCAGCTTCCTGGTGCTAGGTGAGAGACATGCTGTCTGTCTGTCTGTCTGTCTGTCTGTCTGTCTGTCTGTCTGTCTGTCACCTGTCTGTCTCTGTCACCTGTCTGTCTCAACTGTCTGTCTCTCTGTCTGTCTCTCTGTCACTCTGTCACCTGTCTGTCTGACTGTCTGTCTGTCTGCCTGCCTGTCTGTCTGCCTGTCTGTCTGTCTGTCTGTCACCTGTCTGTCTGTCTGTTTGTCACCTGTCTGTCTCTCTGTCTCTCTGTCACCTGTCTGTCTCAACTGTCTGTCTGCCTGTCTGTCTGTCTCTCTGTCTGTCTGTCTGTCTCTCTGTCCTTAGTGTCTGTCTGCCTGTATGTCTGACTGTCTGTCTCTCATCTGTCTCACCTGTCTGTCTCACCTGTCTGTCTCTCATCTGTCTCACCTGTCTGTCTCTCAGCTGTCTGTCTGCCTTTCTGTCTTTCTGTCTGTCCTTAGTGTCTGTCTGTCTGTCCTCTGTCTGTCCCTCTGTCTGTCTGTCTGTTTGTCTGTCTGTCCCTCTGTCTGTCTGTCTCAACTGTCTGTCTGCCTGTCTGTCTGTCTGCCTGTCTGTCTGTCTGTCTGTCTGCCTGTCTGTTTGTCTGTCTGTCACCTGTCTGTCTCTCTGTCTCTCTGTCACCTGTCTGTCTCAACTGTCTGCCTGTCTGTCTGTCTCTCTGTCTCTCTGTCCTTAGTGTCTGTCTGCCTGTCTGTCTGACTGTCTGTCTGTCTGACTGTCTGTCTCTCATCTGTCTCACCTGTCTGTCACCTATCTGTCTCACCTGTCTGTCTCTCATCTGTCTCACCTGTCTGTCTCTCAGCTGTCTGTCTGTCTGATTGTCTCTCAGCTGTCTGTCTGTCTGTCTGTCTCTCAGCTGTCTGACTGTCTCTCATCTGTCTCACCTGTCTGTCTCTCAGCTCAGGTGTGTCTGGCAGCCTTCATGCTGCTCCTGCTCTCTGATTGGTGGATGCTGGCCGTGCTGTATGCTGGTTGGCTATGGCTGGACGGGGACACGCCCACCAGTGGGGGTCGCAGGTCTGATTGGATGAGGAGCTGGAGAGTGTGGGAGTTCTTCAGGGACTACTTTCCCCTCAGGGTGAGACTCTTATCTTTATTCATATAACTGGTTCTGGTGGAGAGAGGTTCTGGTTCTGATGGAGAGAGGTTCTGGTGGAGAGAGGTTCTGGTTCTGATGGAGAGAGGTTCTGGTGGAGAGAGGTTCTGGTTCTGGTGGAGAGAGGTTCTGGTGGAGAGAGGTTCTGGTGGAGAGAGGTTCTGGTTCTGATGGAGAGAGGTTCTGGTTCTGGTGGAGAGAGGTTCTGGTTCTGGTGGAGAGAGGTTCTGGTGGAGAGAGGTTCTGGTTCTGATGGAGAGAGGTTCTGGTTCTGGTGGAGAGAGGTTCTGGTGGAGAGAGGTTCTGGTTCTGATGGAGAGAGTCTGGTCTGATGGAGAGAGGTTCTGGTTCTGATGGAGAGAGGTTCTGGTTCTGATGGTCGAGAGGTTCCGGTGGAGAGAGGTTCTGGTTCTGGTGGAGAGAGGTTCTGGTTCTGATGGAGAGAGGTTCTGATTCTGGTAGAGAGAGGTTCTGGTACTGGTGGAGAGAGGTTCTGGTTCTGGTGGAGAGAGGTTCTGGTTCTGGTGGAGAGAGGTTCCGGTGGAGAGAGGTTCTGGTTCTGGTGGAGAGAGGTTCCGGTTCTGGTGGAGAGAGGTTCTGGTTCTGATGGAGAGAGGTTCTGGTGGAGAGAGGTTCTGGTTCTGGTGGACAGAGGTTCTGGTTGTGGTGGAGAGAGGTTCTGGTTCTGTCAGATCCAGTTCATCACTGAGGACCCGACTCATCACTGAGGATCCGACTCATCACTGAGGATCCGATGAGGACCCGACTCATCACTGAGGACCTGACTCATCACTGAGGACCCGATGAGGACCAGACTCATCACTGAGGATCCGATGAGGACCCGACTCATCACTGAGGATCCGATGAGGACCCGACTCATCACTGAGGACCCGATTCATCACTGAGGACCTGACTCATCACTGAGGACCCGATGAGGACCAGACTCATCACTGAGGACCCTCATCACTGAGGACCCGACTCATCACTGAGGACCCTCATCACTGAGGACCCGACTCATCACTGAAGACCCTCATCACTGAGGACCCGACTCATCACTGAGGATCCGATGAGGACCCGACTCATCACTGAGGACCCGATGAGGACCAGACTCATCACTGAGGACCCTCATCACTGAGGACCCGACTCATCACTGAGGACCCGACTCATCACTGAGGACCCTCATCACTGAGGACCTGACTCATCACTGAGGACCCGATGAGGACCTGACTCATCACTGAGGACCCGATGAGGACCAGACTCATCACTGAGGACCCTCATCACTGAGGACCCGACTCATCACTGAGGACCCTCATCACTGAGGACCCGACTCATCACTGAGGACCCTCATCACTGAGGACCCGACTCATCACTGAGGACCCGACTCTGACTCTGATCCTCTTTGTCTCTCCAGCTTCTGAAAACTGTGGATCTGGATCCAAAGAAAAACTACATCTTCGGGTTCCATCCTCATGGTGAGAACACCTGTCTGTCTCACCTGTCTGTCTCTCGCCTGTCTGTCTCACCTGTCTGTCTCTCACCCGTCTGTCTCTCACCTGTCTCTCTCCTGTCTGTCTCACCTGTCTGTCTCTATCTGTCTCGCTCTCACCTGTCTCTCTCCTGTCTCTCTCCTGTCTATACCTGTCTGTCTCTCACCTGTCTGTCTCTCACCTGTCTCTACCTGTCTGTCTCTCACCTGTCTGTCTCACCTGTCTGTCTCTCACCTGTCTGTCTCTCACCTGTCTGTCTCTCTCCTGTCTCTCTCCTGTCTGTCTCACCTGTCTGTCTCTCACCTGTCTCTCTCTCACCTGTCTCTCTCCTGTCTGTCTCACCTGTCTGTCTCTCACCTGTCTCTCACCTGTCTCTCTCCTGTCTGTCTCACCTGTCTGTCTCTATCTGTCTCGCTCTCACCTGTCTCTCTCCTGTCTCTCTCCTGTCTATACCTGTCTGTCTCTCACCTGTCTGTCTCTCACCTGTCTGTCTCTCACCTGTCTCTACCTGTCTGTCTCTCACCTGTCTGTCTCACCTGTCTGTCTCACCTGTCTGTCTCACCTGTCTGTCTCTCACCTGTCTGTCTCTCTCCTGTCTCTCTCTCCTGTCTGTCTCTCACCTGTCTCTCTCCTGTCTGTCTCACCTGTCTGTCTCTCACCTGTCTCTCTCCTGTCTCTCACCTGTCTATACCTGTCTGTCTCTCACCCGTCTGTCTCTCACCTGTCTCTCTCCTGTCTGTCTCTATCTGTCTCGCTCTCACCTGTCTCTCTCTCACCTGTCTCTCTCCTGTCTATACCTGTCTGTCTCTCACCTGTCTCTACCTGTCTGTCTCTCTCCTGTCTGTCTCACCTGTCTGTCTCTCTCCTGTCTGTCTCACCTGTCTGTCTCTCACCTGTCTCTCTCCTGTCTCTCACCTGTCTATACATGTCTGTCTCTCACCTGTCTGTCTCTCACCTGTCTCTACCTGTCTGTCTCACCTGTCTCTCTCTCTACCTGTCTGTCTCTCACCTGTCTGTCTCTCACCTGTCTCTACCTGTCTGTTTCTCACCTGTCTGTCTCTCTCACCTGTTTCTCTCTCACCTGTCTCTACCTGTCTGTCTCACCTGTCTCTCTCTCTCTACCTGTCTGTCTCTCACCTGTCTGTCTC